>JAJPUD010011190.1:23378-56074 GCA_023553655.1 Myrmecobius fasciatus | reverse complement strand
CCAGCCAAGAGGGCTACCAGAATATAGAATACTTTCCCCTTCCTCCTCCTCCCTCTCTCTCCTTCTCTCTCTGTCTCTCCTTTCTCTCTCTCTCTCTCTCTGTCTCTGTCCTTCTCTCCTTCTCTCTCTCTCTGTGTCTTTCTCTCCTCTCTCTCTCTGTCTCTCTCTCTGTCTCTCTCTGTCTCTATCTATCTCTCCTCTCTCTCTCCTCTCTCTCTCTCCTTCTCTCTCTCTCTCCTCCTCTCCCCTTCTCTCTCTCTCTCCTCCTCTCTCTCTCCCTCTCTCCTTCTCTCTCCCTCTCTCCTTCTCTCTCCCTCTCTCTCTCTTTCCCTCTCTCTCTCTTTCCCTCTCTCCTTCTCTCTCCCTCTCTCCTTCTCTCTCCCTCTCTCTCTCTCTCCCTCTCTCCTTCTTTCTCTCTCTCTCCCTCTCTCCTTCTCTCTCTCTCTCTCCCTCTCTCCCTCTCTCCCCTCTCTCCTTCTCTCACCCTTTCTCTTCCTCTCCCCCACCCTGTCTCTCCCTCTCTGTCTCTCAGCAAACAGCTGACAACCTCTTAACACTGTCACACTTAACAAGAGAGGAACAAATCAGCCCCTGCCCTTGAAGAGTCATGCTGGTTGTGGACCCATTCTTTGGTGCTGAATGGGGCACTCCCCCCAGCCCTTCTCTCTGTATTCAGTCTGATCTCTCCCGGTCTGTCTGTCCCCTCGAAAGCCCCCGTCTCATTGGGCACGGCCTCTTTGCACAGCTAACTGTTCCTCAGATAACCCATCTTCTCACCCAGACGCTTTGCCTCCCTGGAATAATACTGAGGTTCCCTCCCTCCTTGAGCTAACAACGCCGATCTTGGTTGCTGGATTTTACCGAAGAGGTCATTTAGAGCCATCTCTGCTCAGCAGCAGCTGGGTGGTGCAGTGAATGATGCCCTGGGCTTGGAATCAGCAATACTCATCTTCATGAGTTCAAATCTGGCCTCGGGCACTAGTTGAATGAGCCTGGACCAGCTACTTAACCCTGTTTGCCTCACCTTCCTCATCTGTAAAATGCCTGGAAATGCCAGACTAACTCCAGTCTTTGCCAAGAAAATACCAGGGCCTCAAAGAGTCCAACAGAACTGAACAATTAAAAAAAAAAATCTTCCTGATAGCAATATCCCTGATCATTTATTCTTGAAGAGTACTTAATCCTAAAATATTAATGAAATTAAATTGGTTTTATTCATTGGGCTATACCATATAACTAAAACTCCAAAACCACTGAATCTATGGCACTTAGCTCTATTTCTAAAAAGAAGCAAATAAATTAGGTGCACCTAACCAACATAATTACTGTTTTCTCCATTCCCCAACTTCTGGTCTGAATAATGCAGCCTGTATCTAAATCTTTGGGGTTCCCAAGGTATGAGAATCTTTTGATTCAGCAAAGTGTGCAATTCATTTTTCAGTTTCATAGTTACTCCTGATTTCCCTCCAAGTTCACAGTAAGTCTTTCCACAACTCACCTACAGAATACACAAACCATAGGATTTAGGACTTTGGCCCATTTCCCCCCTTAACACTAGATCCTTCTTACAAGCCTTGTCAGAAATCAACACAGAAATTCTTCCGATAAATTAACTCCCCCTCGGCCAACGTACAGCTGAACATGGCATTCCTTCTTGCTTTGTGATTTTCATTTCAAAAATCAGCCTGGATTTGCAGCCACAAAAATATTGTTTTAATGAGGTAAACTACCATTTGCTTGAAAAATCCCTCATAACGTGACCTTCCAGTTACATTAATGTTTCTTCCTCAAATCTTTCCCAGCAGATGGCTTATCAGAAGTCACTCTGTATATATTTAAAGACTTCAATCAATTTGTATTATATTCTCTAAAAAATCTACCCCAGTTATTAATTTAGTCTATTTTTAATTCTCATGTTACTAACATCATTTAAATCCTCATATTATAACTTTTTTCCTTCCTATAGTGCCTATATATTTGATTTTGTTAAAGCTAGATAATGTTTTTAATCAAGTAAAGATGAGAGAACCTAAGTCTAAGTACAAAGATTTGTGATTTTATCCTCAAAATGATAATTACGCCCACACGCATTAATTGGCACTTAAGAATTAAAAAGGACTTACACCGAAATCTTGCCATTTTAATCATCATCATAACATTAGCATGTGGATACTATAAGTAAATGTAAGTTCATTTTACAGATGAGAAAACTGAGGCTTCAAGTGCACGGTGAAGTCACATAATGATTTGCATCTCTCCTCCCCACCAGGTTATACAACTGTTGGGTACCAGAGAATGGTCAACTCTTAGAATTGGCAGAAACTTGAGCGATCTAGTCTAACCTAGATCTCATTCCCATCACAGTGCCTCCAAGAGTTTCTATATCATGTGGCCTCTTTAATACTGAGAAAGGACAATTAGCAATATAAATAAAGGGGGGAAGGGGCTTCTGGGAACAATTCCTTCAGGAAATACCGATCACCTCAGATCTACATTTATCCAGACACTTTTCACTCCACTGCTCCCCAAGCACACCAGACTGATTCATGCAACTCAAGGTGAATGGACCTTCAAAGGATCATTCACAGGAGCACTGAGGAGGGAGGGAGAAAGTAAGGGAGGAAGGGAGGGAAAGAGAAAAAGAGACAGAGAGGCAGAGAGAGACAGAGAGATAAAGAGAAAGAGAGAGACAGAGAGAGAGAGAGAGAAAGACAGAGAGACATACAAAAGGGGCTAGGAGGGGAAGGAGGGAGACAGCAGAGACAGAGACAGATAGACAGGGACAGAGAAAGACAGAGGCAAAGAGACAGAGAGAAGAGGCAGAAAGAGACAGAGAAATAATAAGAGACAGAGACAGTGAGACAAAGACATAAAACAGAAAAAGACAGAGACAGAGGGGAAGTCAAAGAGAGACTAAGACAAACACAAAAACTGACTGGCTCATCCAGAGGGCTGTTGCTGGGCCCTGCTCAGGACACTTGGGATCAAGATGTGAGGACATGGGAATTTATTAACTAATGGGCTGGGTATTACATGATGATCAATTCTGATGGACATGGCTCTCTGCAACAAAGAATTGTCTCAAACCAGTTCCAATTATTCACTGAAGAAAACCATATACACCCAGAGAGAGGGAAATGAAATATGGACCACAACGTAACATTTTCATGATCTCCATTACATTTGCTTGCATTGTGTTGCCTTTCTCTGATTTTTTTCTTGTAGATAGGATTTTTCTTGCATAACTTCTCAAGGATTTCAACATTATTAACATGTAGTGGACTTCCTGCCATCTAGGGGAGGGGAGGGGACTGGGGGTAAAATTTGTAATGGAAAGCTTTGTAAAGATCATTGTTGGGGAACTACCCATACATATGTTATGCAAATAAAAAGCTTTAATAAAAAAATCATGCAAAAAAAACTAATGGGCTGGGGCTGGAGGAGCTGGGAGATGTAGCCTGCAAACTAGAACACTGCTTCCTCCATGGGGGGCTACTTGCCAGACCATTCTTCTCAGGAGAACACATTACAGGATGAGAAGACTGTTTCCTCAGTATCCAACCGGAGCAATATGGATTAAGAAAAGTTTCCCTTAAACTTGAGATCTTTAATGAACTGGCAGTCTCTAACCTGGGGCTTTTTTAAGAAGCAGTTCTGGTCATCTAAACCCAAAGGACCTTCTCTACTGAACAGTGACAGGAACCCTAATCATGAATTCTGAGATTTTTTTTTTCTTTCAACCTCCATGCCTTGGAAAAGTAAGTCATTCTGCCTCTTTGAACTTCAGTTTCCTCACTTTTCCAAGGAAGACAAGGGAACTCTAAGAACCTTTCCACCTCTAAATCAAATTATTTGGGATTCCCCTGCAAAATTCTCAGTGAAAAATCAAATACGAAAGGAGTCTTTCATGCTTTTTGAGCTCTTGAGAAGTAGGAAGTATTCTTGATGGTTGTATCAAGAGATTGGTACTATGGTCAGCCAATAATTGTACCTTGGCAAATATAAATGATCCATTCCTGGATTTAAAAGATAATAATCATAAAGATGAGTAAAAGATGTGGAAGAAACAAAAGTCATTAAGGTTTTGTTCTATCATCTCCTTGATTTTGAAGCTCCAAAGCCAAGTCAGCCTTTAGTGGCATTGTGAAGAAAATCAAGTTTTTCTTCCATATCACCTTTTCAACGACCCTTCTATATTGATTACACTCAAATCTATATTTCCAATCCTGACTATGCTTCTGAGCTACAGTACACATCTCTATATGCCCATGAACTGTTTATATAAATAGTACTTCCTCATCTTTTTGTAGAGAGCCATATAAATAGTATACAAATGGAAATGATATATTATGTTAAGCTAAATTAATTAACACACATTAACAAGTTTCTATCATGATTATGGCACTATACAAAACACTGTGGAAATCATAAAGAAGGACTCTATCCACAAAGAAGCCATTGCTTATAAGAACACAAATTACTCTAATACAAGAAATGGATTAAAAGAATACTAGAATACAATTACTCTAAAACCAGTAAGTCATAAGTTTTGGCATGGAGGGGGAAAAAACATTGAACTTGAACTCTTTGATGCCAAGTATTGGAATCCAGGTTCTACCATTCACTAGTTCTAAGACTTTGGGCCAGTTACTAAGTCTTTAAGAACAGTCATTTCCTCATCTTCAAAATGGGGATCAAAATACTCTCACTGATCAGTCAATGTCAGGGTTGTCATAGAGGGAAATACTCTATAAACCTTTAAATGTAAGTTATAGGCACATGAGAGAGATATGAGATAGAAACTATCAGAATTAAAAGGAAGGAAAAGTCACTTTCAGATAGGAAAATGCTTCTTGAAAGAGATGGAATTTGGAAGAGGGGTACTACTGGAGATGTAGAAGAAGAACATTTGAGACTTGGGGGACCATGGAAGCAAAGGCCTGGCTGCAACCAGGAAAGGATATGCTGGAGGAATGATAAATGGACCAATCTACTTGGAGTTGGTAGGGTACATAAAAGAAAGTAGTAGGAGATGAAGTTGAAGCCATTTTGTGGAAGATCTCGAAAGTCGGTCTAAGGAGTAGAACAATAGCAAAAGTATTTCATTTAAAATATCATTTTTCATTTTCTTTCCCGATCAGTATTTCTAAATAGAGAAATAGGTTCAGAGTCAACTGAATCCTTTCTTCAGGGCTTAATGTTTTTATCTTCTATGTTCACACATTAAAAACACAGTGAACAGTTCATACAACAATAAATAGGAAAGGTTTCCGAATAGAATCTATCTTCAGACATGATGGACTGAAGGAAGATAAGACCCCAAAGGCCACTTGCACAGCACGACATGGTTTTTTTTATTTCTTTTTTTTAAAGCTTTTTATTTGTATAACATATGTATGGGTAGTTCCCCAACATTGATCTTTACAAAGCTTTCCATTACAAATTTTACCCCCAGTCCCTTCCCCTCCCCTAGATGGCAGGAAGTCCACTACATGTTAATAATGTTGAAATGCTTGACAAGTTATGCAAGAAAAATCCTATCTACAAGAAAAAAAAAGAATCAGAGAAAGGCAACACAATGCAAGCAAAGGTCAATAGAGATCATGAAAATGGTATGTTGTGGTCCATATTTCATTTCCCTCTCTCTGGGTGTATATGGTTTTCTTCAGTGAACAATTGGAAGTGGTTTGAGACAATTCTTTGTTGCAGAGAGCCATGTCCATCAGAAGCTCATCATGTAATACTGTTGTTGCTGTGTATGATGATCTCCTGGTTCTGCTCGTTTCACTCAGCATCAGTTCATGCAAGTCCCTCCAGGCCTCTCTGAAATCATCTTGCTGGTCATTTCTTACAGAACAATAATATTCCATAATATTCATCTACCATAATGTGTTCAGCCATTCTCCAATTGATGGGCATCCCTTCAGTTTCTAGTTTCTAGCCACTACAAAATGGGCTGCCACAAACATTCTTGCACATGTGGGGCCCTTTCCCTCCTCTAAGATCTCTTTGGGATATAGGCCCAGTAGGAACACTGCTGGGTCAAAGGGTATGCACAGTTTGACAACTTTTTGAGCATAGCTCCAAATTGCTCTCCAGAATGTTTGGATCCGTTCACAGTTCCACCAACAATGTATTAGTGTCCCAGTTTTCCCACATCCCCTCCAACATTCATCGTTATCTTTTCCTGTCATTTTAGCCAATCTGACAGGTGTGTAGTGGTACCTCAGAGTTGTCTTAATTTGCATTTCTCTGATCAATAGTGATTTGGAGCAACTTTTCATATGACTAGAGATGGTTTTAATTTCATCATCTGAAAATTGTCTGTTCATATCCCTTGACACTTATCTATTGAAGAGTGGCTTGAATTCTTATATATATGAGACAATTCTCTATATATTTTAAAAATGAGGCCTTTATCAGAACCATTAAATGTAAAGATGATTTCCCAATTTGATGCTTCCCTCCTAATCTTGTCTGCATTTGTTTTGTTTGTACAGAAACTTTTTAACTTAATATAATCAAAATTATCCATCTGGTGTTCAATTAGGAGTTCCAGATCTTCTTTGGACATAAATTTATTTCATCTCCACAGGTCTGAGAGATAAACTATATTACATTCCTCTAACTTGCTTACAAAGTCTCTCTTTATATCTAGATCATGAACCCATTTAGATCTTATCTTGGTATGTGGTGTTAGGTATGGGTCAAGCCCTAATTTCTTCCACACTAGTTTCCAATTTTCCCAGCAGTTTTTGCCAAATAGTGAGTACTTATCCCAAAAGCTGGGGTCTTTGGGTTTATCGAATACTAGATTGTTAAGATTATTGCCTAGATTGTCCTGATATCCTATTCTGTGCCACTGATCGACTGCTCTATTTCTTAGCCAGTACCAAACAGTTTTGATGACCGCTGCTTTATAATATAGTTTTAGATCTGGTACAGCAAGGCCACCTTCATCTGCCTTTTTTTTTCATTAATCCCCTTGAAATCCTTGACCTTTTGTTCTTCCAAATGAACTTTGCTACTATTTTTTCTAGATCTGTAAAATAATTTCTTGGGAGTTTGATTGGTATGGCATTAAATAAGTAGATTAGTTTGGGTAGTATTGTCATTTTTATTATATTCACTCGGCCTACCCATGAGCACTTGATGTTTTTCCAATTGACTAGGTCTGATTTTATTTGTGTGGAAAGTGTTTTGTAGTTTAGTTCGTATAGTTTCTGACTCTTCCTTGGAAGATAGATTCCCAAATATTTTATCCTGTCATCTGTTATTTGGAATGGAATTTCTTTTTGTATCTCTTGCTGCTGAACTTTGTTAGTAATATATACAAATGCTGATGATTTATGTGGATTAATTTTGAATCCTGCCACTTTGCTAAAGTTGTGAATTGTTTCTAGTAGTTTTTTAGTTGAGTCTCTAGGGTTCTCTAAGTATACCATCATGTCATCTGCAAAGAGTGATAATTTGGTTTCTTCACTACCTACTCTGATTCCTTTTATCTCTTTTTCTTCTCTTATACAGCACGACATGTTTTGAAGAAGTGGGTTACTCTGTGCCTTCCTGTTGTGTTAGCCAAAACATAAAGTCAATTACTATTTTCACTTATGAAAAAAATGAATATATAGTTTTATTGGAGAGACTTGAGATGTAGAATAGGATTTTAAAATCTAAAGGTTTACCTTTGCCACCAAGCTCTTAGAAGTGCTTTTTTTTCCCTTTTGCATTCTAGAAATAATTATCTTCTTCCTGCTTTATTTGTTTGTGCTCATCATAAGCACTGCAGAGTAAGAAAATCAAATGCCGATCAATAATAAAACATTTATTAAGCACCTACTACATACCAGGCATTGTGTTTTGTGAAATCAGTTCTCAGTGCTGTGGAGCACAGGATTGGGCACATTTTGCCAACTCCCTTATTCTTTTTTTCCATAGAAAAATATATAAACCATCCTTCCATTTAGTGCAGCTTCGTTTTATTTTCTTGTTTCATTTACACTAAGAATGTTGGTATAAATATGATTGAGTTTCTTCAGAAGTGTATCAACTCACTGGTTGCCAGTTTTCCCACTGAGGGTTGACAAATGAACTAATGTTTATAGGCAAGCTTGAAGCAGGGTAATTCATAGACCCCTTTTCTGCCACTCTGAAAGTACTTCAGTTTCTAGACAAACATTTCTTGGAGTCAGTCAGTGGATAAACATTTATCATTCCAGGCACTGTGCTCAGAACTAAAGATAAAAGGAAAGGCAAAAACAGTCCAGGCTTATAGTCTAATGGGGGAAGATTATGTGCAAAAAACAAACAAATAAAAACAACCATGTATAAACAAGATGTGGGAAGGATAAACTGGAGCTAATCACAAAGGGAAAGCACAAGCATCAAGGAAATTTGGAAAGACTTCTAGCAGAAGGTGAGGAAAGGAAGCCAAAGAAGAAATGGAAGAGAAGCCAGAAGTGAAGAGAAAATTCTAGATGTGAATCGAGAAAATGCGCATGGGTCTAGAGATGGGTCCATTAAAATGCAAAATCAAGAGGTATACCAGAGCTTAAGACTTCAGCATTATTGATAGAAGAGGCTCCATGACTAGAATATGAATAGACTTTGTTTCAAAAGAATAAATCTAGTAAAATAAACTGGGGGCTAAGTGGTACTTGACAGTCAATAGGGATGGATGCCTATCTAGAAATCTACAATATAATCTGAAAATGGATTGTGACGCTATTGATATGTTGATTCCAATCAATAATTCTTGTCTATATCCCTCTCTGAATAGATATACTGAAACTGAAATGATAACAAAGACCTTGTCCATGGTCTACATGTGAATTTGTGAAGTTTCCCATGTTGTCTCTTGAGGAAACTCCTAGTCTGATATTTGACTTGTGCCAATGGAATGTAAACTCTGGCAATTTATACCCAAATAAAATGGAGGGAGAGTAAAAAAGAAGGAAGGGAGGCAGGAAGCAGGCAGGCAGGAAGGAACAAATGAATGAACAAACAAAGGGGGAAAGGAGAAAGGGAGAAAGGGAAGGAGGGAAGGAGGAAAGAAGAAAAGCTATTGTGGACTTAATCTGCACTAATAGAATTGTGATTTTCTGATCAAGACAAGTAAAGGTTCCACTCTTATCACATCTGAGGTATTGTACTCAATTTGAACTTTAAGGATCATTGGAAAAGTACTGGACATCCATTGGAGGGTGACCAGAGATTGGAATCAAAGTCTCCTAACTCTCAGTCAAGTCCCCTACTCAGGGATGTGCTGGCATATCTTTAACAACCAACTTGAGGAGGAAGGTAAGGAGATTAAGTTTAATCTGCATTATTAACATTTATCCATCTCTTTTTAGAATCTGGACAATCAACAAAACAATAAATCAAGCTCTGATTTGTATTGTTTATGGATTTCCAAGGTATAAATGCTCACACTGGACATTTTACAATGAGTTCTTGTGAGCCAGCTCCAGCCTACCACTGCCTGTACTCCACTAGACTGCATTTACTGTGATTTGTTATTATTGTTGTCATTTTGTAAAATTATTATAATTATTTTCTTCTTTTAACAAAACTTTCTTCTCATCCATCATAGTCATCATGCTTACAAGTTAGGAAGTTGTACCAACCAACCAGAATGTCTAATAGTGAGATTTTCTGTTTTATTGATGGGAATTTGAGACAAAAGAAATATGGCATCATGTAAAAGTCAACAGGTTCTTCAGTGACATAAAGGTAATGTGGAAAAAATCAATTTCATTTTTTGCAACATTATTTAGAGTACAGTGGATCCAGCACCTATCTTTTTCATGATATAATGGCATAACCCTTCTGTACAATTTACAAAGCCCGATTCTTTTTTCCCTTACCCACACTTTCCCATATATTTTTGCCAGCTTCATTTTTTCATTTAAGTCTCCAAATATCAGAGGCATATTGATTTAACTTAGAGGGTATTAGTGAGCTCTTCATAAAAAGTCTTGACTTCTTCATCCTAAGCGACCAATGTGGATGCACAAGTTTGAATTATTTTCAGGGTA
The DNA here is from genome assembly GCA_023553655.1 of Myrmecobius fasciatus. Lineage (NCBI taxonomy): Eukaryota > Metazoa > Chordata > Mammalia > Dasyuromorphia > Myrmecobiidae > Myrmecobius > Myrmecobius fasciatus. The sequence goes on along the minus strand of JAJPUD010011190.1, from coordinate 46,037 downwards.
GTCTTTTGAAAATATTTATCATTAGCTCAGCAGAGATAGCCCGTGAAACAGTGTTTTGTTTTAGACATTCAATAAAATCAATTCCAAGAAAGAACTAAGACATCCTTTCATTTACCTGCCAGTCTCTTCTTTCTTCTGATTTCCTTTTTAGCAAAAATGTCAAGACAGATTTGATTCAACTTCTCCAGTAATGTGTCCACTCACAGGTCATTAGAAAAGTATTTCACATTAATCCAAAAAAAATATGTGATTCTTAGCCTCTTCTGTCCCTTTTTCTTACACTGAAGAAGTATAAAGGGGTCACTGGAGACTTAGGACCATCTTATATTTCTCTTTCTTCCCCAAATAGGTTATTATGGCCAAAAAAATTAATCACGGAGAAGCCAGATCACTGGTGATGAGCTTCTGGGTATTTATCTAGAGTAACCCCTGGAAAGCACATTTAATCTGTTACCAATTATACTCTAATATTTTTCAATATGGCAGAAACTGCATATTATTCTGGTATACTCTTCAAAAATCCACAACCACCTCCACACTACAATGAGGCACAAGAGCAAGATTTTATGGAGTCATTTGTTTAAAATAAAAGGTATCATTGATGAGTGTATCGGGGAATAAGCAAGCTTTGGGGAACAAATGTACAACAATGTACCATATCTATATTATTATGTAACTGACTAAAAGAGTTGGATAATTTAAGATCATATAGTTTTTTTTTCCAACAAGGTATCTCCTATCCAGAGATTTAAGATTCCTTTAAACATATAACAATAAAAATAACATGGCTGCATGAGCCTCTGATCATAAATGTTAGATTAGGCAAAAAAGGAAATGTAAGCTCACTGAAGTTTTTACTAATGTGACACAGAGGATTCACCACAAAAGTCCATGTTAAACAGGATTTTTCTGGAGAGGGTGAGGTCCTCCAGGGGCTTATTTGTAGATAATATTATTGTGATGTCACCAAGCCCTAAAACACTGCAGAATCTTTGGAAGAAATGTATGAACGTCCATGAGCTTGGCCAACATTCTTCCAGGGTTTCTAGATGGCAGATCTACACAAAGTCAAAATTAATATCCCACAAAGGATAATGGAGAGGTATTTGGTGGGTGCAGGCAGGCTGGAAATACAACCAAAGAGGAATCTGAAAGAAGGTCAGAAGTGAAAGACGCTGTCCAAAAAATGTAAGACAAGGAAATAGATGAGCTGGTTTGGGGCAACTAGTTGTCATAATAAACAGAGCATTGAGCCTAAAAATCAAGAAGATCTGAGTGTAAAGTTTAAACTCAGGAACCTCTGTCTTCCTGAGTTTCTATAAAATGGGGATAATAATAGCAAATGAAATAATTGTAAAATGCTTAGCATGGATTCTGGCATATAATAAGTGCTTAATAAATGCTTGTTCCCTTCCCCCTTACACAGTGAGGGAATGATAGGCAGTCACCAGCATGTTTTGATGGCACTTTCATGATATCAAGAGAAATCACGGAAAGCCTCCAGCATACTGGGGGAATTTGTGGGCGGGGATGTACAAGAGGGATGTACTGTAATAATAAGTAAATGGAAAGAAATTTCAGAGAGCAGACACGAGGAGGAGGAGGAAACAGCCGGCCTAAGGAGCTCGTTTGGGCCACAGGTCATTTGAGGAACTATTTTTCTCGGATGGCCTTTTTTTTGCCTTTTGTCTTTGTATCAGACATTTCAACTTGCCCTCTTCCAGATTGACCCGGCAAATAAAAACATCCAACACAGGGAAGCTTCTGACAGAATCGGGATTCTGCCCTCCTAGCTCCTTCCCTCTTTGCCACCAGGAGGGAGGGATGTTTCACTTGCTCTTCTCCAGCACTTCCAATGGGTTTTTTTGGCTTTCCAGAGCAGAAATACTTTATAATAAATGTTCCAGCCTACCACTCTGGAGAAGTGGAAGGTTCTTAGGAAGTATGCCGCACATGTTTTCAGACTCTCAGCTTGTGAATTGTGCTGTTCCAACCCTACTTTTTAAAACACTGTTTGTTATACAAGACACGAGGGAGAAGGTGATGATGTAAGAAGCAGAAGATAAAAACTCTTAGTGTCAGAGAGGAGGGGATTTTGGAGACCAGAAGTCCCTTCTCTTTAATACTGGGAGTTTGTACAGCATCTCTCATTTGAACCTTCCCGTGGCCCCTCTCTGTCTTACAGATGCAAAAACAGAATCAGAGAACTGAGGCAACTTAGTGATTGTCCCCCAGCTACTAAGTTTCAGAGGTAGCATTTGAACCCAGCTCCTCACTTTTGTTATTGTTCAGTCAATTCCCCCATTTGGGGTTTCCTTTTGCCATTTCCTTCTCCAGTTCCTTTACAGATGGGGCAAACAAGATTAAGTGACTGGGGCAGGGTCGCATAATTGGATTTGAAGGAGATAAATCTTCCTAATTCCAGGCCCTGTGCTCCGTACACTACTAGGCTACTTAGCTGTCCCTTCTTACCCCACTACTTCTCTCTCACAGCACTTCAGTGATCCCTTTTGCCCCAATAATTATCCTAACTTGCCCTTGGGCACGAACCCACAGTGTCTTCCCAGCCACTTAGCATTTCGAAGTGCCTCAGTCTTCCAAAATATTCTCTCCCTACCGTTAAATCCTGGTGTGACCAAAAATGTCATGGGGACACAATTCGTGTAAGTCCCTGGCTCGCCATGAGCTAAAATTTCACATTAGTTTCATTTGTCGTGAACAATTAATCCTTCAGGGAAAAAACCACCAAGTGATCTCACCAATACAGAAACCAATCCCTGGAAGAATCAGAGACCCTTTGATAAAGATCAGGACTGTGATGGTTTAAAAAGGAAAAAAAGAGGGGGGGAAGGAGCGGAGGTTCCCTGGCTCTAAGCATTTCCTTGTTTCTGGGGCAGCTATCTATGTTTTTTAGAAGAGTGGGGAAAGTCTGTGTATGTATGCATGGCCTCTGCCCTTTGCTGGGTTGTTTAGGATATTAGTGATTCAAATGCAAACAGAGCTCTGCAGGACTGTTTTGTGTTCTTCTGAATAGTACAAGGTCCCTAAGCTACAACCCTGCATAGATAGACATCAATTCCAGGAAATGTTATCTGCAAACATTGTCTGAGTTGGGAGCTGGGCAAGCTGCTCACAAATGGAATTCTCAGGGTTTTGATTACTCTAAACAACTCAGATTTCCTTGTCCGTCACCCCAATTCATTTCCCTTTCTTTCTTTACTTTATTGGGGGCCAGGGGTAGGAGAGAGGAGCAGTAATCACTGGGATGGGATATGTTGGCATAATTACTTCTTGTCTGCAGGGCAGAGGGCAAGCACCTGGACTTACTCATTGGTTCTATCTCCACTTCCCTACCCAGTCCCCCACTCCCATCCAAGACTTGGCCCTGGGTCTTTCACATTATAGGTGTTCAGGAAACAGGAGATCAATGAACGGAGAAAGAGCCAGCAAATTACCATAGCTTATCAGAAAAAAAAAAAATGGAAAGAAAAGTCACAACTGGTAGAGGACATAGCCAGGGCTACAGTCAGGAAAACCTAAATTCAGAACCTGCCTCAGACACATAAAGGTGTTGTGGAATCTAGATTGGAGTTTGGGGTTTTCTTTTTCCCCCAGTATCATGGCCCTCTTTGGAAGTCCTGGAAAGCCCTTCTAGGAGTTATGTTATTAAAAGTATAAAATAATAATAATAATACATAGGGTTACAAAGGAATCCAAAAGTTAGTGAAAAGAAAGATCTGTTTTTTTCTCCATCCAAGGTCACAGACCCACTATTTATGGAATCTATACCTCCCAGGTTAAGAACACCTGCTCCATATCATCAAATCCCAAGTCTCTTACAGAGAAGGAAGTCTCACCCATGCTAAGTGTCATCCCTGTGTCAGAGCTGAGAAGCACTCAGTGCTCTGTCCCTTGTGTCAGACATCCTCTGGGACTGTTGGGGACGTATCCAATAGAATGTCCAAACTTGGAGCCCGGCTGATGCAGTAAAAAAAACATAAAAGGTGGGATGGAAACTCAGACTCATAGGACCTGAATCCAAGTCTCAGCTCAGCCACTTACTTCTTCTGTGACACTTGGCAAAGAACTTCACTTCTCTGGGTCTGTTTACTCATCTCTAAAAAAGGAGGTGCAGGTCTCTTCCATCCCTACATCCATGAGCCTACCTATGAACGGCCCCAAGGAATTCAAAGAAATTCGAGTTCACAGGCTCAGAGGTCTAGACCTGCAAGGGACCTCAGAAGCCTTCTAGTTCCACCCCCTTTGTCGTACAGGTGAGGAAATTGGGGTGCAGGCAACCAGCCCCAAGTCGCCAGAGCAGAAAGCATCAGAAGTGGGGTCTGACTCTACCATCAGTGTTTTGTGGGTCTGTTTACCCTCACCACATCCCAGACAGACACTCAGTCTTCGATAATGAGCAAGCTGTAATCATCCTAACAGACTCGGAGACTCAGAGAATGTTAGAAGCAAAAGGGAGCCCAGCCTCCATGGCTCCATTGCTCATCAAGCCCATCCTTGTTGACTGACTGATGAGCCAGGAGTAATTACTGCACAAAACAGCTGCCAATTAAATCATTCCATGCTTACACTTCATGGTTTCACAATTGCATCAGTGGAGATGCTCCCTCCAATGGTATAGAGAGTGGTCTAGCTATATATTTTTTTCTTTACTTGCCCATGTCCTCCCATGAATCCTCCATGGGATGGGAAGGGAGGATTTCAGCTAAAAAAAAATAAAGTATTTAGGATTACAAAGAAAACCAATTATACTCATGGAAAACAGTTTTTTAAAGGTTTACACCCCTCAGGTCACAACATCTCTTTTGTGGTAGCCAACAAGTGACAACCAAGAGGTTGCCTTCATGTAGAATATAGCTGAATAAATCATGGGACATGAATATGATAGAATATTATTGTGACGCAAGAAATCATGAAATGGAGAGCTCCAGAGGCAATTGCCAACTAATATAAAGAGAGTAGAAGTAGACACAATCTATACTGTAATAACATTACAGAGAAAAACAGATTTGAAAGATTTTAAAACTTTGATCAAAATAATACCGTCATAAGTTTAAAAGAATGAGGATGAAACACACTATTCACCTTCTTATAAAGAAATGATGGAATTAAAATGCAGAAAAAGCCATACTTTTTGAACATGACTAATGGGTTGGTTTTTTGGTTTGTTTTGTGTTTTTTTTTGGCAAGACTTTATTTTGCAGGACCTTGCAGCTAAGTATTAAGGTACTTATTTTGGCTTTTGTTTGATAAGGAGGTAGAGAGAAGAACAACTTAATTTTTAAAATGCATGTTAATGGAAACTAATTTTAAGAATCCCTGCTCTATTATATACATGACTTATCATGTTAAAAGAACTTTTACTAATTTGATTTTATGAATCCTTTTTACCTTATACATTTCCTGGGATGAAGTAAATAAAAAACTTCCCCATACCTAATAAGTAAATTATACACTGGATGCCTGTGAAGGAGCAGAAACCTTGTTACTCACATTTATTTATTTATTTAGGTTTTTGTATTTATTTTTTTTTCTGAGGCAATTGGGGTTAAGTGACTTGCCCATGGTCACACAGCTAGGGAGTGTTAAGTATCTGAGGCCATGTTTGCACTCAGGTCCTCCTGACTACAGGACTGGTGCTTCATCCACTGTGCCATCTAGCTGCCCCATTACTCACATTTAGATAGAGAAGTCATAAATAAGCTTTTTTAAAATTTTTTTATTTTTAGAGATTTCCTTAAAGTTTGATTCGGTTGAAAGAATGGTGGGTAGACCCTCAGGACTATACTCAGTCCATGTGAGCCCTGAATTCCTTGAGATCCCCGAGGCCATAGGTAATATTACAAAGGAGCAGGACTTAAAACTTTGATAGTAGTTAAAAATAGAAAAGTCAATCAGAAATGCAGCCTGGATAAATAAGGTCCATTGAGTAGAATTGTCCACTGTTTGATAGACTCGAGGACATAAATAATGGAGAGAAAGGGGTTAATCCTCAACAAAAGCTGCTGAGAAAACTAGAAAATCCTGGGGGGAAATTAGGTTTAGACCAGCATTATTTCCATATACCATAATAAGTTTCCAATGAATAAGCAAGTAAATATAAAAAGTCACATAAAAAATAAAACCTAGAGAACAACAGGAGGTACTTTTCACAACTGTGACTTGAGGGAAATGTTTTAACCAAACAAACAATAGCAGAGATTATAAAAGATAAAACAGATCATTTAGATTGCACAAAAGTAAAAGACTTTTGGACAATAAAATCAATGCAGCTAGAGTTAAGAACAGAAGTGGTTCAGAAGGGGCAGGGAAGAAATGTGTGCATCAAACATCTGATAAGAATTTGTTTTCCAGGATATTTAGGGAACTGACAGACCTATGTGACCACAAATCATTTCCCCAGTAGAAGGGGAACAATAAAGGGGACAGTTTTCAAAATGAAGAATTGCAGACTCTCCAAAACCCTACAAAAGATTGTTCCTAGTCACTAATTAGCAAAATGCAAATTCAAACAACTTTAAAGTTTCATTTCATATTCTTCAAAGTGGCAAAAGTGATGAAAAATAAAAATAAACAAAGTTGTAGGAACGGTGGGGAGATGAACACACCAATTCACTATTAGAGGAGTTATAAATTGGTTCAATCTTTATGGAAAACAATTTTGTTTTCTCACATAATTCTAAACCATTCATACCTTTTCACCCAGACATATTCCCTGGGAATATCAGAGACAGAAAATAAGGTCCCAAATACCTGGGGGGGAAGATAAAACTGGAAACAAAGTGAATGTCTAACAATTGGGGATTGGATTAGATATATCTAGCCTACGGTCCACCAGTCAGCCCCAAGCAAAACCACCTAGAAAGCCAGAAGCAGATTAAAATATAAGTGGGAGATGTTTAACAAAATAAATAAAAATATAATACAACATAGATAATATTTATAATTTCCCAAGTCAATATGAATAGAAACTGTTTCTATTTGAGTTGAGATTAAGCAACTTATAATTGAAGAAGGTAAATTTACTATACTGAAAGAAATGGTAAAATGAGCAATATGCAAAAAAGAAAAAAGTTGAAAAACGTGCAGAATTGGATGCAGAATGAAGAGCCGGGAAAACAAATCTACAAGGATCCAAATAATGCAGCAAAAATGCTAAAAGTCAATTAAATTCATATTCTTGTATTGACCAATATTAGTTCAGAAGGCCCAATAAAGAAAGATACTTCCCTCTTCTCAATGTAGGAATGCAGTGCAATGTCTACTTTCTCTATCTATTGCTTTTATTTAGTTGTTCTTTGTTACAAAGGGGTCTGGTGGCTAGGAAGACTGCCATTTAGGAGAAATGACTATCAGAAATTAAAAGCTCAATACAAATTTTAAAAGAATAAGCTATGATAAAAATAAGCAGTACCATGCTGTTACCTCACATCAGCTCGCTATTCCAATTGCTCCTGTCTAGACACCACCTATGAGGTTTGGGGAGAGAGTGGAAGTTGTTTTGTTGTTGCTATTTTTTTTTATGAAATACTTAACAGTTAGTGAGTGTGCATCAAAGAGGTTAGTGGCCAAGTGCCACTTAGTGATTGCAAAAATTATTTATTTTTTCTTCATAATACTGAGAATATAACAATTTACCTGTGTCTACATAAGGATGGAGGCAAATTTCAAGAGCTTTTGCCATTTAAAAAGAAAGCAGCGTTGATCAAAAGGCACATGATGCAATCAATCACACTTTTTCCCAACTCTAAAAAGAAGTGCCATAAGAGTTATTACTCATTTTTATGAAAGACCAGCAAGGTGGTAAAATGGATGGAGAGCCTGAGGTAGAATCAAGATGATTCAATTAAAATCCCACTTCTAACACTTTGTCATTGTATGACCGTGGACAAGTCAGAAGGCTCAACATCCTTTTTTGTAAAATGGAAATGAGGGCTCCCTACAGTCCTAGATGTCATCATTATTTGGGAAAGGAAAGACAACAGGATTTTGTAGGCAGAGATCTGGCTACTGCAAGAAGGCTAGAGCGAAGGTCTAGCTTTGACACTTGCTAAAAAGCCACAGGAAAATAGTTTTCTACAACTTTCTCTTCTCTAATAGCTATCACAGCACTTGCACTATCTGCCTCATGGGTTGCTTGGAAGGAAATCTCTTTGGAAATTTTGAAGTACCTAACGATCTGGTTAGACCAAGTCACTAAGAACCCACGGACAGAAAGAAACAGCTAAAATAATGATGGGTCCATTAAATGCAGATCCTGGCATCAAATCCCCATATTTGTTCTAATCTTGACTACATACGATTAATACCTTTAAAAGTGACTGGGCTCTGCTGACCTTGAATTTGCATATTTGCATATTTGTAAAAGGCTCCCTAACCCTTAACCTCCTCACCAAAAAGTCACCTGGCCAGCCTAACAACTTCAGGTCCCTGAGAAGCAACCTGCAATTTTGGTTTCCTGGAATTATCAACCTAAGATGCTTCATTACCTGGAGCAAGAATCAGCCATGAAACCACACTGGCAGCAAGGCAGAGTAGTATTGGGTAACTTTATGTTCTTCTCTGTACCCACAAAATTCATAAACTGCCAATAAATCTTGCAGTTAGATTGACTGAGTCCTGGACTTTGTCTCTGTTCCTTGAAAAACAGACTGCATTGTTGTGCTACAGAAATGCCAGCTGTTGTTTCTCACTGTAGTTGTGTCTACCTGAGCAAAGAAGTCCATTGAGTTAATTAGCTAGAAGATCCAGAACCAAATAATAATAAAAATAATTCTGTACTTACTCACATATTGTCCTCGTTTTCCCACACACTCAAGGACTTTGAGTGTATAATCATTTCATTCTTTATATTTTTATTGCCAGAAAGGTCAGAAAACTGACCTGAAAGTCAGCAAGACCTACCTGGATTTTAGTTTTGCTCATGACATGTATGTGGTTGGGTGCCCTCACGCAGGGAACTTGAATTTTCTTACCCAAGAAACTGTTTAAGACCAAGTTACAAATCAGGGGCTACTCCACATTGGATCTTTTTCTCCCTAGGATTGTCCCAGTCCAGTGAAATGTCAGACTCAGTCCAAAAAAAACCCTCAAAATACCCACCCATCCCACCATCATTCTCTCTTTATGAGCTACCTTAATCCTAAGTGAGAAAAGAGAGGGAACCCAATAGCTGAAAAAGACCTTAAAGATCATCTAATCTAGCTTCTCCTTTTATAGATGAGATTAAGAGCAGAAGAAATTAGGAGTCTTGCCTAAACTCCTGCAGAGAGTGACAGAACTGGACTCAACTGAAGATATTCTGATGCCATCTCCATTAGATTTTAATTTTTTATTATATTTTTAAATTTTCAAGTATTTGGTTTTTTTTCCCTCAAATGTCTTTCTATTCACTAAAAAAAAGAAGGAAGGAAGGATGAAAGGAAGGAAAGGGAAAGAGACAGAGAGAGAAAGGGGGAAGAGAAATAAAAAGCCCATATATCACGAAACACAGTCAAACAAAATAAATTCTCACTTTGGTCACATTTGTTATTCTGTATATTAGTCCATCATTTTTCTGTTAGGTGAGCAAAATTCATCTTGATCAGTTTTCATGAATTGTGGTTGATTTAACTGATCAGAGTTCTTAAGTCCCTTAGAATTATTCATTTTCCACAATGTTCATGTTAAAGTTTAAATTGATAGAGACTCCTTGTTTCCAAAGGTGCTTTGTTGTGTTTACTATCACAAAAAGAGCTGGTATAAAAATTTTTGCACTGATTTCCTCCTTCTTTTATTTCTTTGAAGTACAAACCTAGATAGTAGTAGAGATGGGTCAAAGGGCATTGTCCATTTAGTAACCTTATGTGCATAATTTCAAACTGCTTTGCAAAATGGTTAGACTAATGCACAGCTCTCCCAACAGTGCATCAATTAGCCTATTTTCCCACAGCCCCTCCAACATTTGTCATTCTCTTTCTTTTGTGTGAGGGGGTGGGGGGGATCAGCTTTGGTAATCTAATGCATGTGAGATGGAATCTCAGAACAACTTTAATTTGCATTTTCCTAATTATTAGTAATTTTGGATATTTTCCCATATATCTTCTTTTGAGAGTTGACTATTCATATTTTTAGACAACTTCTCAATTCAGAAATAGCTCTTATTTTTATAAATTTGAATCAATTTCATATATCTTGGAAACAAGTCCCTTAATAGAGAAATTCACTGCACAGATCTTTTCAGAGTTAACTGTTTCCCTTCTAGTTTTGCTGTTTATTGTTTGTATAAAACTTTTTCATATTTGATGTATACAAAATTATGAATTTTATCTCATCCTTATTTGGTCAAGAACCCTTCCTTTATTCATTTATCTGAAAGGAAAATTTTTGATTGTTTGTCTAATTTGTTGCTGATGGGAGCAATTATATTTAGGACATGGATACATTCGAAGTATGAAGTGCTGGTCTAAACTTTCTTTCTGTGCACTGTTTTCTAGTGTTCCAAGTTTTCAATCAAATGCTTAGTCTTTAGTTCTATAGCTGGGATCTTTGTGTTTGTTGAACACTGAGCTAATAAGATCCTTTGTTTCTGTATATTGTATTTATATAATCTATGCTACTACTCAATCTCAATTTTTTAACCAATACCAAATGGTTCCATTGCACCTTATCACATTTCCAAGGGGCCCTGCATATAACCTAACTGCAATAATCATCATAACTGGTACTTATATTGCTTTTTAAAGTTTGCAAAGCATTTCATATATAGTATCACATTTGACCTTTACAACAGCCTATAAGGTAAGTATTTTTATTATTTTCATTTGACAAATGACAAAACTGAGATTTTTAATAATTTAATTAAGTGACTTGTCCAGGATCATACACCTAAATAAGTGTCTAAAGCAGACGCTCCCAAATCCAAATCTGGAACTGTACCACCTAATTGACTCTGAATATCACATGACCATACAATTCAAATCATGCATAATTTTTAAAGTAGAAAATTACGTAGTGAAAGAACCTAAAGTGAATTTTAATGAATTTTCAAGAAATTATTAATAAGCCTCTCAGTGTCAATATTAAAATGAGCTTTCAATTTTATTTGACCCCCAAATCTGAGGTGGTGTATTCTATTGGGGGAGCAGCAAAGGAAATCAATTTATGGGGGCAAATTTAAGTAAATAAAACCTCAAGAAAGAAAAGGTAGAAACAACCACAAATGAAATTCATTAGGTAGATGTTTTGGGAAGCTTTGAACAGCACAATTAGATTTCCCTGGAAAGCAGTCATCAAGTCCTCCAAAAATCCTGTTTGTCAGTTCCAAGGGAGGGAGACAGGGTACAACTCAAATTAGACTGATCCAGACAGGAGATTAAATAGCCCATTTTCTTGCTTTCAGGCATGAAAACTGCATGAGGGAGATAAGATAAATTGTCCAAATTTAAGAAAGTAGTCAGGACCAATTCATTCACATAATCAATCATGTTTAGGATTTCTCAAGAACCTAAGAAAAAAAAATTTACAGGAACACTATATGGGGAACCAGACATTGCACATAAGAGAATTTTCTAATTGATGAAGTTTATCCCTCAAGTGTTACTTCTTTGCTAATTCATCCTTCCCTCCCCTTTAAATAAAATCTAAACTCGATTACACACGGACCTGTCTTTTTAAGCAGAGAACACTGAATATAATTCAGCCTTTTTTGATGACTCTAAGCTTTTTGCCATGAATACATACATTATTAGACTCTGCAGACCTGAAATACATGACAAGCTCCTGTCAGCTAAGTAGCTCTCGGTCTCCTCCTTGGAGTTGTCACCTGTCACAGCCCCCATGAGAGTTTGATCCTCCTAATTTGCTATGACCTGTGAAATCAGATAAGCACACTCTTAAAGGCTAAATGTTAACTAAGAGTAAATAGGCTTCTAAAGGCAGACCTGAGTCCCCTTCAGAGGAATAAAGTACATAGCTTCGGGCTTGGGATGTGGTGACTGCCCCAGGTAGAGAGGTTAATTACTACCTTTAGAGTAAGAAGTGCTGGAAGTCTGCTCTCCACAGAAGCAGCCTTTCATACTTTTCCACATGCAGTAAATCTCTTTTATCTAGATCTTGTTGCTTTCCCCCCAGATCTCTCAGAAGATGATTCCAGGCAAAGGGATCCTTGAGGAGGGAGTTTTTTTTTTTTTTTAAACCAAGAGCTCCCCTAGGAAGCTCAAGAACTTGATGCAGTAAAATTGTCAGGATTTGGGGAGGGGGCATGGCATGTGGGGGAGTTTCTGTGTCTTAATCTTTCTCTTTATTGGGAGGGCTTCAACAAGCAGAAGCCAGTGAGTGTAAACCACACTGAGGGGAGTGCACCACAGGGATGTCCAGGGGAGGAGTAAATTCTAATTTAATCAGATTGAGAGAGATGAAGCTGGAGGGTCGGTGACGAGGGATCTCACATCCTAAAGCAAGTGTCCAGCAAGAAGTCCACCTTCCCATCAGTCCGGACGATACAAGGGACTTGAACCCACCCAACATCCTCAACCATGGAAGTCAGGATGTTTATTTAACTGAAACTGTTGCTGATTTCACTCTAAAAAAGAACCAGTAAGTTTCCATCCTAATGTCGCAAGAGATGAGGGAAATAGCCATAGATGCTATTTCTGAAATATGGGTCTAATCTTACTTTTTATTATTCTTTTCCTAACCTATTTAGACACCTAAGTAACATAAAAATCCATTTCAGAGAGTCTATTGATTGACAGCTCAAAAAATGAAAATGAAGTAGCCAGAGGATGGGGAGAAAGGATTTCATTAATGGACACATATACTCACATACTCTTAAATTAATGTGAGAACATGGCATAGTTTAAATGAGAGCCCCTAGGAAACTGAGAAACCAAAAAGGAATAGACAGCTCCTCCCATGACTGAACATAGAATGATGCTCCAATTTGTAGCCCTAATATGTGCAATCAAACCTAATATGAGCAAGGGAAAGACAGCAACTACCTTCTGAGAAGGAGAATATAAGCAAATTACCCCAGAAGATTCAGGTGCTATTTAAATATACTCAACTATTTAGTGACTAATCCATTTAGTCACAGTTAATATTCATTGCAAATAAAAGTAATTCATTTTTTTAACATTTTGCAATAATAGATTTTGAAAAGGAAAGATCCTGAGAGGTCCCTCCTTCTACAATTCACTGTTAAAGACAATGAGGCTCAAGTTGTTGTGTAAGGATACACAAATAGTAAGAGGCAGAATCTGTTACATATCGAAAGAAAATACATAGAAAAGCAAATCTAATAAAAAAAAATCCTCTCATTTGGAAGTCATTCTCACCCATATCCTAAGATTTCTACTATCAAATCTAGAGCATTGGATCTGTAGTCAGGAAGATCTGAGTTCAAGTGCCGCTTCAGACACTTTCTAGTTTTGTGAGTTTGGGACAATTTATATAACCTGTTTTTCAGTCTACAAAATGGGGATCATATAGCACCTACCTTCTGGAGAATAAGACATAAGAATAAAACAAAATAATATTATAAAGTCTTTGCAAACCCTTAAAGTGTTATCTATTATTACTATTATTATTATCACCTCTCATTTACATAGTGCTTTAAGTTTTTCACCTACTACCCTGTATGGTTAGTAGCTCAAGTGTTGTTATTCCCATTTTACAAATGAAGAATCTGAGACCAAGGTAACTTGCTCAAGGTAGAGCAGAGATTTCAATCCAGGTCCCCTAATTCCAGGTCTAGCCTGTCCTCCACTATACCACATAACAGAAAAAAAGAGAAAGAAGTGATTCTTAATATCTTTGTATCATGGACCCCTTTGGCAATCTGGACCCTTTACAGAAAAATAATATATATTTTTTTTATATAAAGCTTTTTATTTACAAAACATATGAGTGACCTTTCAACACTGACCTTTGCAAAAACTTTTTTTCCCAAGCTTTTCCCCTCCTTCCCCCCACCCCTCCACCCCTAGATGACAGGTAATTTAATACATGCTAAATAGGATAAATTATATGACAAATACATGTATACATATCTATAGTTATCTTACTGCACAAGAAACATCAGATCTAGAAAGAGAAGAAGGAAAAAACAACCTAAGAAGGAAAACAAAATGCATGGAAATATTCACAGAAAGCATTAAAATGCTGTGTGGTGGTTCACTCTCAGTTCCCACAGGCCTCTCTCTGGATGTAATATATATGTTTTTAAATAATTGAAGGAAATGTTAAATTTCAGGTTGAAGTTAGTGAAAATAAAGACCTTTTGCATGCAATTTCACAGAATTGTGAAAATTTCACTGCTGGTTTTATAGTGGCTTTTTAATGATGCTGAACAATAACATGAATGAAGTTTTATAAACACTTTGTACATTATCTCATTTGAGCTTCACAACAGGTCTGTGTGATATTTAAAAATATACACTTGTTTTTAAACCCATTTTACAGATGAGAAAATTCAGGCTCAGATCAGTTAAATGATTTTCCTAAGGCCACACAAAAGCAAAGTTTCAGGAATGGGATTTGAGTCTACATCTCTCTCACTCATAAATATCAGCTGCTCCTTTTTTTTAATATTTGTGTTTTCTCAAATATGGAGAAAAGTTTTGCAGCCTTTTTTCCACTCGACCATCTGCCTTTTATCATGTGGGGCTCCACAGAATTTCTTGATGTTAAAAAAAAAAAAAGCATCCTCATATTTGAAAAAGTTAGTCATCTCTCTTTAAGAAGTAATTTTCCCTTCACTCTTGTGCTTACAAACAGTAATTTTTAGAAGTACAAGTAGTTCTGAGTCTTTTCTTCCCTAATAAAAGTCCTTCCATTTATCCTTTATCTTTTCCTCTTACATCAAATGGAGGAAGGAAGTAGATCATATCTCAGCCTTGCTTTCCATTGCTCTGTCTGGTCACCTACATGAGGAGAACCAAAAAGTGCCCCTGGCTAGAAAGGCTTCCAGACCATAAATAGATGGCCAGACCCACACCAATGATTCTCCTTCTGCAGCTTAACTCTCCCCATGGGGCAAGAGCTGAGGGCGACTGGAAGCGATAATCAGCAGCCCACAAGAGTCAAGGCTGAGTTTGTCTTAAAACTGATAAAGACACAAATGTACCTCACCACTTAAAAGGGAAAGGAGCCTTATCTCACAACAGCCAGGTCCCTGATAGGCTGCTGTGTTTCTGCATTAAACAAAACAACTCCAAAGTTTGGGAGGAAAATTTCATCCAATTTGAAATAGCCTTGAACTGGGTGGGCTGTCAGGAGACCTGAGTTGGAGTCCCAGATCTACTGCTCATTAGGTGTATCCTTGAGCAAATTTCTCAGAGCCTGTTTTCTCATCCGGAAAAGAAGAATCATAATATTTCCCTTATCTACATCACAGGAATGGGTGAGGATAAAATTAGATTATGCAGCTGAGGAACTTAACCTTTTTTTTTTTTTTTTTGCATCATGGATTCCCTGAGGCAGTCTAGTGAAGTCTATGAACATCTTATCAGAAATTCTTGAAAAAAAAATAACATAAAATATAGAAAATTACAAAGGAAATGCATCATATTGAAATTAAGTTATCAAAAATAATTTAAAAACAAGTTTATGGACTCCAAGTGAAGAATCACTGATATTTAGGAAAATGCTTTCAAAAGTATAAAATGCACACTCACTCTCTCTAATATATATAAATACATGCACACATATATGTACATACACATCCATAAACAGACAATATACTTATACATGTGTGTTTGTTTTAGTAAATATTATATATATCACATATATATATGAGCTAATATTACTGTCATTATTAGTTCTATTATCCTTAAAGCTATATGATGTGATCTATATGGCTGTTTTTCAAATCAATTAACAAACATTTATTAAGCAACATGTCAGGCAATGTGCCAGATGAAGAAATAAGTACAAAAAAATGAAACTAGCCCAATTCCCAAAGAGTTTATAGTCTAATGGTGAGCACAAGTGAGTGTGTAAGTATATGTACATATGTATGCATATAAATACAAAGATAGGACATATAAAGTAGCTAATTACCAAGCTGTTTGATGTGGCAGGGACCAGTCATGAGGGATAGGAATGGCAGCAAAGGCCCGAATTCTCTGAGATGTAGGCGATAAGGGAAGGTGCTCTGGCCCTGGGCAGATTTGGAAAGCAGAGGGTTATGTGTGAGTAACAAAAAGGGTAACTCGGCCGGACCGCCCCATGTGGGGGAGAGGAGGCTGGAAAGATCCGCAGGAGACACAAAGGCAATGTGGCGCCCAGCCTGGGCCCTCAAGGAGTGTGCTAGGGAAACACAAGAGTTAAATGGGGAAATATGTAATTTGGGGAAGGAAAACTAGGAAGATCAGTAGGGCTAGGTCATAAAAGATGCTAAGAGGAGGAAGGCGGTTCAGTTCACAGGCGTTTATTGTGTCCTGTCCAGTGCTGGGTACTGTGCAGGACCCTGGGATACAAAGGCAGAAACAAGGTCCGTGACCTTGAGGAACTCCCAGGGAAACAGGAAACACCTTGTGTGAAGGTGAAAATAACTAAACTTGGCAACAGCTTAGAGATGTGGGGTGAATGCTGGAGAGGGGTTGGAAATGATCCTGAAGGCCTGGACCGAGGTGATGGGGTGGATGGGGGTCTCCTCAAAGGCCTGGACCGAGGTGATGGGGTGGATGGGGGTCTCCTCAAAGGCATGGGCCCAAGTGATGAGGAAGAAGGAGTGCTGTCAATCTAAGGGAAGTTGATAAGGAAAGTTCACAGTCTTGGTGGAGAAAATAATGTGTCTGTTTTGGGACGTGAGATCGCAAGGAGCACGTTATGGGAGTACCAAGAAACAGCCTTTCCCAGAGAGTCAGAAGGCGGTTCCAAGCTTGAGGAACAGTGTAAGGCAGATCTAACCAGACTGGCTAAAGCCCACTGGAAAGGACCTGGCCCAACTGAGGGGAGTGTGTTTTGCTAGAAACATCAGGGAGAGTCCCAGGCTCTTTATGGGCAAGCTGCCAGGGCCAGGTCCTGGGCCTGTTCCTCCCTTTGCCTCTGTCTGTCTCTGTCTCTGTCACTCACCATCAGGGTATAGGAACTGGACCCAAGCTTCCACAGAAAACTTCCTCAAAGGCAGGTGGGCTGCCCCTGGTCCCACTGCTGTCCCTCCTCCGAGGACATCAGGAGGAGGAGGAGGTCTCCTCTTGTGAGGGAATCACAATTTCACTGGAACCAAAACCTCCCTGGAACAAAAGGATTTCTGAGACCCTTGATTACAGGCAGCATTCCCCAGGAAAATCTGGATTCTCTCTGAGAAGAGCAAATGATTCTCGTTCAAAGGTTTCCCCCTTGGGCCCGCCTTTTCCAAGGAGCTTATTGTGCACTCAGAAATTATACAAATCTCACTGTCTGTCAACTGTGCACATCAGAGAGACTTTGCTGCTCTTTAAGTCTAATAGAAACCTCTTCTAAAGATCCCACCTAGCTGACAAATCTACCCAGATAGAAGGCCAGCTGGGGTCTGGGGGATTCATTAATTCAGTCAGTCAACAAATATTTATTAAGTACTTATATCATGGCCATTTAGCTCCTGGTTCGTGGGGGACACAAAAGAAATCCAAGACATATTCCCTGTCCTTGTGGAATTTATTTTGTCTTCGGGAAGAGCTGAGGTACAGATGTGAAAAGCTAAATAACATGGCAAGTACTAAATGGCAAACCAATAACAAAAGGAGATAACCTTGTTGATTAAACTCTGCCTCCGGGACTCCCTAGGACTTCCAGACTACTTACAGATGAGTGTGATATGTTGGTGGAAGGGCTTCCCACACCAGAATTCCCTATGATAAGGAAATCACAGTATCTTCTAATAATAAAAGGGATCCCAGGGAATGTAGTGTTAAAATGCTAATTGAGTGGTATCAGTCCTAAGAAAGGACAAATCACTGCACTGGTTTTATTGGAAGGTGGATTTTCAACTGGGGTTGGAAAGCCTCATTGAAACTAGAACAAGAGATCAAGGCGGGGCGGAGCCAAGATGGCGGAGTGAAAAGGTGACTTTCTGCCTCTCCTCCGATCTTCTCTCAAATCAACAATAAAATAAGCCTCCGAACTGATCTTCAAGTCAACGAACTCAGAAATATTTGGACACTGCTCTCTGGATAACTTCGTATCAGGTTAGTCGGACTCGGACAGAGAGATAAATAGACGACAACTGTGCAGGCCGGAAGTGAGGGTGGGACTCAGCTCAGCTCATCCTGGAAGAAATTCCAAACTCCAAACTCCAAATTCCAAACACCTGGAGTTTATCTGAGGCACTCGGGACACTCTGCCCTGATTGGGGACAGGTGTTCTGGCAGACTTGCCTTGTTTAAGGAGTAATTCGGACTTAGTCCTAGCCCCCACCGGCCCAGCACCTTAAGTCAACTTGCTGAAGTGCCCCAGGGCAAAGCATCTTCAGCCGAGGTTTTTTTTTTTTCCCCTACCTTAAAGAGATATCCACTCTGTCTAAAAAAAAAATGATGAAGAAACAAAAGAGAGCTCTCACCATAGACAGCTTTTATCAAGGCAAAGAAACGACCTCAGATACAGAGGTTTCTTTAGACAAAAATCCAGAAAAAAACAGTAACGACCATCAATGGTCCCCGTTTCAAAAGGCCTTTCTGGAAGATTGCATAAAGAACCTCAAAAGAGAGCTGGAGGATAAATGGGAAAATAAATTGAAATCAGTGCAAGAAGGATACAGTATCTTGCAAGAAGGATATGATGCTCTGCAAAAGAGATATGAAAAAGACACCAATTTATTAAAAAATAAAATTAGTGAAGTGGAAAAAGAGTGCAGTGAACAAATTGGCCAGTTACAAAAGGAACTTAAAAAGGTAACTGAAGAAAACAACACTTTAAAAATAAGAATTGAACAAATGCAAGTGAATGACTCACTAAGACTTGAAGAATCAGTCAAACAAAAACAAAAAAATGAAAAATTAGAAGAAAATATGAAATATCTCCTAGGAAAAACAACTGACTTAGAAAATAGATCTAGGAAAGACAATCTAAGGATTATTGGACTTCCTGAAAGCCATGATCAAAAAAAGAATCTAAACACTATCTTCCAGGAAATCCTGAAAGAAAATTGCCCTGAGATTGTAGAATCAAAGGGCAAAATCAGCATTGAAAGAATTCACCGATCACCTCCTGAAAGAGACCCCAAAATTAAGACCCCAAGGAATATCGTGGCTAAATTTCAGGACTATAGCACCAAGGAACAGATTCTGCTAGCAGCTAGAAAGAAACAATTCAAATACCAAGGATCAATAATTAGAATCTGTCAGGATCTGTCAGCTTCCACACTGAAGGATCGAAGGGCCTGGAACCAGATATTCCAAAGGGCAAAGGAACTTGGATTACAGCCAAGAATAACCTATCCAGCTAGAATGAGCATTATCCTCCAGGGAAGAAGATGGTCATTCAATGATATAGGTGAATTTCACCTATTTCTAATGAAAAGACCGGATCTGAACAAAAAATTCGACACCCAAACACAGAACTCAAGAGATGCATAAAAAGGTAAAAAGGAAAGGACTCTTGAGAACTTTATTTTTACTAGGGGGATACTCAAAGTTTGGGGGTATAATTAACTAAATATTACTTTGATAATATGAAAAAGAGAACTAGAGGGGAAAAGGTTGTCATACTGGGGAAAAGAGGGAAAAAGTGGTAAAATAAGATCTAAAAAAAAAAGGAGGTAAAAACAAGGTAAAATCACTTGAAGAGGCAAAGAAAACCTAATATAATTGAGAGAAAGAGGGGAGGGAGATGAGCACTGTGTAAATCTTACTCTTATCAGGTTGGGCTCTAAAAGTGTATATCAGACATTTGATTTCACATAGAAACTTGTCTGTTGCTAGAGGGAAGTGGGAGGGAAAGGAGGAAAAGTAAGGGACAAACTAATAGAAGGGAAAATAGAAGAATCAGGGGAAAGGAGTAAAAACAGGGGGAGGGGATTTAAAGGGTGGAGTATTGTTTGGGGGAGGGGGTCATCCAAAGCAAAGTACTGAGGAGGGGGGAAGGGAGAAAGGGGAAAGGAAAGGGGAGTATTGTTTGGGGGAGGGGTCATCAAAAGCAAAGTACTGAGGTGGGGGGAAGGGAGAAAGGGGAAAGGAAAGGGGAAAACATAACTTGGGTAAATAAGATGGCAGGAAATAAAGAATTAGTTATTCTATCTGTGAATGTGAATGGGATGAACTCTCCCATAAAGCGGAAGCGGATATCAGACTGGATTAAAAACCAGAATCCCACAATATGTTGTCTACAAGAAACACATCTAAAACATAGTGGCACATATAGGATGAAGGTAAAAGGCTGGAGCAGGACCTATTATGCTTCAGGTGAACAAAAAAAAAGCAGGGGTAGCGATCCTTATCTCAGATCAAGTAAAAGCCAAGATAGATCTAATCAAAAGAGATAAGGAAGGAAACTATATTTTATTAAAGGGTACCATAGATAATGTAGCAATATCTATACTAAATATATATGCACCAAGTGCAATAGCACACAAATTCCTAGGGGAGAAATTAAGAGAGATGCAAGAAGAAATAGACAGCCAAACGATACTAGTGGGGGATCTCAACCTTGCTCTCTCAGAATTAGATAAATCAAACTACAAAATAAATAAGAAAGAAACTAGGGAGATAAACCAATTGTTAGAAAAGTTAGGTATGATAGATCTATGGAGAAAGTTGAATGGAGACAGTAGAGAGTTTACTTTTTTCTCAGCAGTCCATGGAACCTGTACAAAAATTGACCATGTATTAGGGCATAAAAACCTTAAAATCAAATGCAGAAAGGCAGAAATAGTAAATGCATCCTTTTCAGATCATGATGCAATAAAAATCACATGCAATATAAGGCCAGGAGAAAATAAACCAAAAGGTAATTGGAAATTAAATAATCTAATCCTGAAGAATGAATGGGTGAAAGAGCAAATCATAGACACAATCAATAATTTCATCCAGGAGAATGACAATAAGGAGACAACATACCAAAATTTGTGGGATTCGGCCAAAGCGGTTTTAAGGGGCAATTTTATATCTCTAGATGCTTACTTGCATAAAATAGAGAAAGAAAAGATCAATGAATTGGGCTTATTATTAAAAAAACTAGAAAAAGAACAAATTAAAAACCCTCAATTAAATACCAAATTGGAAATTCTAAAAGTAAAAGGAGAAATTAATAAAATCGAAAATAAGAAAACTATTGAGTTAATAAATAAAACTAAGAGTTGGTTCTATGAAAAAACTAACAAAATAGATAAGCCTTTAGTTAATTTGATAAGAAAAAGGAAAGAGGAAAATCAAATTGTTAGTCTCAAGAATGATAAGGGAGAACTTTCCTCCAATGAAGAGGAAATTAAAGCAATAATTAGGAGTTACTTTGCCCAACTTTATGCCAGTAAGTTTGAAAATCTGAATGAAATGGAGGAATATCTACAAAAATATAGATTGCCGAGGTTAACAGAAGAGGATATAAATTATTTAAATAGTCCCATATTAGAAAAAGAAATAGAACAAGCCATTAACCAACTCCCTAAGAAAAAATCTCCAGGGCCAGATGGATTTACATGTGAATTCTACCAAACATTCAAAGAACAATTAATTCCAATACTACACAAACTATTTGAGAAATTAGGGACAGAAGGTATACTGCCAGAATCCTTCTATGAGACCGATATGGTGCTGATAGCTAAACCAGGTAGGGTGAAAACAGAGAAAGAAAACTATAGACCAATTTCCCTAATGAATATTGATGCAAAAATTTTAAATAAGATTTTAGCAATGAGATTACAGAAAGTCATCCCCAGGATAGTACACTATGACCAAGTAGGATTTATACCAGGGATGCAGGGCTGGTTCAATATTAGGAAAACTATCAGCATAATTAATTATATTAATAACCAAATTAACAAAAACCATATGATTATCTCAATAGATGCAGAAAAAGCCTTTGACAAAATCCAACACCCTTTCCTATTAAAAACACTAGAGAGTATAGGAATAAATGGGCTTTTCCTTAAAATGATCAGTAGCATCTATTTAAAACCATCAGCAAGCATCATATGTAATGGAGACAAACTAAAACCATTCCCAATAAGATCAGGAGTGAAACAAGGCTGCCCACTGTCACCATTACTATTTAATATTGTATTAGAAATGTTAGCTTTAGCAATAAGAGAAGAAAAAGAGATAAAAGGAATCAGAGTAGGTAATGAAGAAACCAAATTATCACTCTTTGCAGATGACATGATGGTATACTTAGAGAACCCTAGAGACTCAACTAAAAAACTACTAGAAACAATTCACAACTTTGGCAAAGTTGCAGGATTCAAAATTAATCCACATAAATCATCAGCATTTTTATATATTACCAACAAAGTTCAGCAGCAGGAGATACAAAAAGAAATTCCATTCCAAATAGCAGATGATAGGATAAAATATTTGGGAATCTATCTGCCAAGGAAAAGTCAGAAACTATACGAACTAAATTACAAAACACTTTCCACACAAATAAAATCAGACCTAATCAATTGGAAAAATATTAAGTGCTCATGGGTAGGCAGAGCGAACATAATAAAAATGACAATACTACCCAAACTAATCTACTTATTTA
>JAJPUD010011190.1:0-13378 GCA_023553655.1 Myrmecobius fasciatus | reverse complement strand
GGAAAGAAAGAAAGAAAGAAAGAAAGAAAGAAAGAAAGAAAGAAAGAAAGAAAGAAAGAAAGAAAGAAAGAAAGAAAGAAAGAAAGAAAGAAAGAAAGAAAGAAAGAAAGAAAGAAAGAAAAAGAAGTTTCATAAGTGAGTTTCATTTTGGCCCCAACTGGGTCCAGCCATTTAACAGCCCAGGTCCAACTCACAGCAGCTTTTGGGGGGTAGTGATGGGGTCCTGCCCCTTGGGGAGGGGAGGGCTGGCAGTTACCAGTCTTGGCTTTGTTTGTTTGGGAGCATTTGCCCCTTTCAAAGTTTCACTATCCATCAGGAAGCAGCAGGAGTTTTAGCAGCAGGGCTAGTCCAAGCTGACCCATACAGGTCAAAGGCTCTCTGCAGTAGAGAGAAGGGAGCCCTGGACCTAAAACTGGGGGATTGTTTTCAGAAACTGTGTTATCTGAGGTTCAAAAGGGAAAACATGGGGGGCAAGACTAAGTATCTGAGGAGGAGGCCTTCCCAGTGAAGCAAGGATGCTCACTGTCCCCACTATTATTAGGAATATTCAGGAAACCGAGATAAAACCAGAGAAAGGAATTGAAGGCAAAGTGATAGGCAAATCAATCAGGCCCCAGGGCAAGCCAAGAGCAAACCAACTTGTGGGAAATGGGAGAGACTCCAGGAATGGGATCTTCATCTACTTTTACAAGAACCCAGGGAGATCTGGGTGTAAATCCCAGCTCCCAGGCATAATGGGCCTTAGTGTTCCTCTCTGGCTCCAGAAAAGTGCTTAAGGCTGCAAGCTTCAGAGGAGGTTCTAATCTGCCTGATAACCCAGGAGTTATATCCCCAGAAAATCACAGAAATTAAACTTCCTGTCCTGTCCTCCCCAGGTCCTATAATGGCTTCCCCACCACCACTGCTTTGAAGATCCACCCTTCCTTCAAAACTTAACTCACTTGCTGCCTCCCCAGTGAGATCTTCCCTGAATCTCTCCAGGAATGGGTTGAATCCAGGCCTAATCTCCTATTAGGCTAGTTCCATATGAATGTTAAATTTTCAGTGTGAACACTCACAACTCAGGAAGCAACAAAAGCTACAGATATTAAATGAAAAAGGATTTGCACAAACAAAGCCAATGAAGCCTAAACTAAAAAGAAAGTTAGGAAATGGAAATGAGGGAGGGATTGCAGCAAGTTTCTCTAACAATTGAGTCAAATTTATTAAAAAAAAAAAAGCCATTCTCTGATAAATGTTCAAAGAATATAAAGTTTTCAGTAAAAGAAATCAAAACTATTTATTTATACTCCTATGAAAATATGCTCTGACATGCCACCTCATACCTATCAGGATATAGATATAGAAACTATAAATATAGATATAACTATATCTATATATAACTAACATGATAGAAAAGGAAAATGATAAATGATATGGGGATGTGGGGAAAAAATCTACTATGCACAATTACTAGAGTTGTAAACTGGTCTAACAAATTTGGAGAAAACATTGCAACTATACCCAAAAGGCTAAAAAATTGCATGTATTTTGACTCAGCAATACCAATACTAGGTATCCCAAAGAAGTCAAAGCAAAAAGAAACAGGACCTGTGGGTACAAAAATATTTATAGTAGCTCTCTTTGTAGAGGTAAAGAATTAGAAGTTGAGGGGGTGTCTATCAATTGGGGAATGGCTGAAGAAGTTGTAGTATATGATTATAGCAGAATACTATTGGCATAGAAGAAAAGACAGGTAGCATGCTTTCAGAGAAAGCTGGGAAAACATATAGATATATAGATATAGAGGCAAAGCAAAGTGAACAGAACTAGGAGAAGATGGTACATGGTATTAGCAGTATTATATTAATAATCAACTGGGAAAGACTCAACTATTATGATCAATACAATGATCCAAGATAATTGCAAAGGCCTCTGGCGAAAAATATTATCCACCTCCAGAGAACAAACTGTCGAAGTCTGAGAGCAGATGGAAAGCATTTTTTCCACTCTATTTTTTCTTGATTTTTTTTTGCAATATGGCTAATATTGAAATATGTTTTACATGATTTCACATGTATAATTTATATCACATTGCTTACCTTCTGAATGGATGGGAGGGGGAGGAAGAGAATTCATGATTCAAAAAATGTTTTAAATGAATGTTGAAAAAAATTAATAAATTTATTTTAAGTGACTTTCCCCTTCATTATATTTCCCCCTCATGTTATGTAAACTTTGTATTTATCATCCCTCAAGCTCCCAGGTCAATGCACACTTTCTACATGTGGTTGTTCCTCCTGGTGACCCTTAAATCTCATGCAATGTGCCCGCTTCAGAAAGTTTTTACTTTGTTTGTTTACAGGGCATTTGTGGGCAGACTCAGTAACACCATCTCCCTAATTGTTTGCCTGCCATTTGTCAAGATGTGTTAAACTACAAACATTGAAGTCTGTTGCCCCAATGAGCAGTGACAGCGGGATGAAGATTACCTCCTACTCTCCCTGGCTATCACTGAAGAAATGGATTCACCAAGAGGAAAAGGAATGGGCCTGGAAACAAGGCAATGGCTTTGGTGAGAAAGAGGCCGTTCTTGGACTCTGGCCCTCTGTTACATGGGATATTCTAAAAGGAGAGCCCAGGGTGATTTAAGTGTGTAATAGGAGGTAAAAGAAATGATGCATTCAGTGAAACAGAAATCGTATCAAGCTGTAACAAGAGCCAGAATTTATATCTTAATGTCTCCAAAATCCATGTAAATAGTATTGATAATAACTCATGTTACAGTGTTTTATAGCTCTGTCAGTCAGTCATTTTTCCATGGTGTCTGACCCATTTAGGGTTTTCTTGGCAAAGACACTGGAATGGTTCGGCATTTCCTTCTCTGGCTCATTTTACAGATGAGGAAACTGAGGCAAACAGAATTAAGTGATTTCCCCAGGCGCCCACAGCTAGTAAGAGTCTGAGGCTGGATTTGAACTCAGGGAGATAAATTTTGATGAACATCTACTGGCCCACCTAGCTGCCCTTGTCCTAGCTCTTCCCTTTGAATCAGACTGTTCTTTGCATTATAGCACATGGTCCCACTAAATGCAGGTAAGTGCTTTTCATTTAGAGGGGACATGGTTTGTGCATCTAAGTTACCTCTGTTTCTTTTAACCAAACAACAAGCATTTATTTATTTAGCATCTGTTAGGGTAGCAGGCACCAAGCTAAATACTAAAGATACAAAAAGAATGAAATAAAGGGCTGAGCTACAGTTAGAGAAAAACCCCTGTGATGTCTCTGCCTGCTGAGTGGAGAAAGGGCTGGGAGAGGGGCTCCTGCAGGTAGCTCTGCAGCTGGGTGACATCAGCTGAACCCCTCGACCTTCTCAACCTCCTCCAAGTCTCTAAAATGTGAATACATCCATCCAAGTTAAGCAGAAAAGAATTGACAGACTTTCAGGATTTGGGTGCAAAAAACCTTAACTAGAAATTTTAACATATAAGATCCAAGATAAATATAAGGTAAACATAAATACTGATTACAAGGGACTCAATAGGAACAAGATGTTTACTTTTTATAGATGGAAATGTAGGCCGTATATCTAAGATTGTCATTAGTAAGTGGGTGGTTAAAAAAAAAGAGAGGGATAGAATTGGATATGATGTGATTCTAAAAAGCAAAATCATGTACAAAAAGGTAAAAAAAAAAGTGATTATTTCACACAAATGAGATGTGTGAGTAATTAGATGAGGGAGGAGGGGTGGTAGTTCTGGAACCCTCCTCTCATCAGGAATGGGGTTAAGAGGGAATGATACATATTTGTATCTAGAAGGGTATAAAAGTCTTTTAAATTCAGAAAGAAATAAGAGGCTACGGGGAGAGGGAGCAGAGGGAGGATAAGGGAGGGATTTTTATTCACATCAGATCAGGATTAAAAAAAGAACAACGTATACATTTAGAAGGAAATTAAAGTCTTCTAAATTTATAAAGAAATGAGAGTGAGGGAAAAGGATAGGAGGCTGGTGGGCATAGAAGAGTGTGCAGATTAATAGGAACAGGATAAAAAGGGAACATACATAGTTGTTGTTATAAAGCTATTAAAGTCTTCTAAAT
Source organism: Myrmecobius fasciatus (assembly GCA_023553655.1). NCBI lineage: Eukaryota > Metazoa > Chordata > Mammalia > Dasyuromorphia > Myrmecobiidae > Myrmecobius > Myrmecobius fasciatus. The sequence continues at coordinate 9,298 of JAJPUD010011190.1, read as the reverse complement.
TCAGATAGAAACAAGAGGGCAAGGGCATAAGATGGGGGGAGAGGATGAGGGATTCTTGGAGTGGGGGTAGGTTAAGTGATAGAATGGCAAAGTAATGGGTAGAAGTAAAATAGAGGAGTCAGAAGGGATAGGAATAGGGTGAGAAGGATAGTGGGGAAAACAGAAAGGAGGAAAATTTTTTTAAAAAGTAATTATTGCTTAGAATGTGAATTGGATGAATTTACCCATAAAATAGAAATAGAGAGATTAACAATTTGAACTCAAAAATATATTGCTTTCAGAAAATGTTATATTTATGAGAGCTACGTACAAACATAAAACAAAGATCAGGAGTAGAATTAATTATATAAAAAAGCAGGGGTAGTAATCATGACCTCAGACAAAATTAAAGCTAAAATAGATTTAATCAAAAGAGAAATAAAGGTAACTACACTCTATGTCAGCCTTATTAATCAATACTGTTTTGAACAATTTAAAATAACTAGTAATCTGTGGTGTAGCAAATGACGAACTGGTGGATTTAGAAAAATAGGGAAAGACTTAAACTTATGAAGGATGATGCTTTTCACCTTCAGAGAAACTAGAGGAAAGTGGAAATAAGCATAGTATAGTCTTATATATATATATATATATGCATATGAGCATATAGGTATAGATATGTATGAATATAGATATCTATGTATATATATATGCATATGAACATATAGGGATATATGTATGAATATAAATATCTATGTATATATGTGAATATATATGCATATACATATACATACATACAATATATATATATATCCATACTTAATTGTAGCTTTCTGGGTCGAGGAGAAAATAAAGCAAAAAGTGTACAACAGAGAACAAAAGAAAACTTACAAGGAAGCAAAGAAAAGATGAGCAGCTCTGAATACAATGTATAGAATTTATTATATAGGATTTCTTGAAATGGATATTTATTTTTGAATCCCCATCATGTTCTGCTGTGCACATGGCAAGGTGTTTGGCTTTTTAATTTTATATTTATTTCAAAATATTTTGAATTTAAAATAAACAAATAAGAGGATCATTGGTTCAAACAATTACTCATTTCCACACATTAAATATACCTTTCCATTTGGCAAGAGTGTCATTGGTTTGTTCAATAATTACTTATTTGTGTAAAGGTAAGGTCCATATATCTGCTGGGATGGAAAATTCTATTTGTGGTGAAATGTGTCTCTAAAATCTAAACCACTAAAAGAGTAGCATTTCTCTCCATCATAGACAGGCTGCATGCATTTAGTTATTCAAAATTAAACTAGAAAACAACCTATAACTATCTCAGCTGATACACCCAAGCAGGGATGGTAATCAGATCATGGCTAGGAGAAAGGGTCGAATCCAACTCAACAGCAGGAGAGCAGCTAAGGCAAAGAAATCCTACAAGGGGCTGAAGATGAAGATGGGCAGATAGGATGCAGGCGATCAGAGAGGCAGAGTGCTGACCTGTGATGCTAGGAGGGACAGGTTTATGTCTGCCCAGCTTTAGAAAGCCCAGAAATCAGGTGTCTTAGTCATAGTCAGCAGAGAGTTATCTGTTCGAGGCTGCAACAGAGATGCTAGGAATAACAGTAATTAACTCTGTCTCCTTCTGGATTTAAGGCAGGGGCTGAAGATGATAATCCATCTGAGAGTCAGAAAATTAAGGGCTCCCCTCCTCCCCCGGCCTCATCCTCTATTAAATTGCATAGATAATTCAGGAGCCAGCTCACTCTCATCTATCACTCTATGACTTTCCCTCACTCATCAAAGCCCAGCTTTAGCATCTTGCAACTTTTAAGCCTGTTTAAACTCATAATCTCCATCTTAATGCTTCCTTAATGACATTTTATCATTTAGTAGCTCTTCATTTAAATTCTCAAGTGTCAATATTAACATTAGCATTAACATTTGCATATTTATAAGATAAAAATAGGATCTTGATCAAACGGTCAGACTCAGGATCTACGATCACTTTCATCAGTAGTCCTCAAATGTTTTTTTCCCCCATTTCTTTCTGTTGACACTGACCCTGACTAAGGATTTTATTTTAATTCTGATTATAATTTATGATTTCATTTTAACAAGTATTTGTCAGATGCTGTCCCTGAGTCCATGACCTGAGGAGGGAAAGCTCCTCATCAGATGGTATCTATATTCATTTCAATTTCTCATTTTGTGGCGGCTCCGTTCCATTTTCCCAGAAGAACCAGGGGTCAAATATTAAATGAGAAGTGCCTTTCATATTCACTGTTTTTCAGTGATTGCTGGGAAAAAGTTGGACCTTTCCATATCAATTTGAATTGTTGGGAAAACAAACCACCTAAGAGAAGAAAATTAATATTTTCATCTCTACCATTTTCAAGGACACTGTAAACAGTCTTTTTTTTTCAATTTCCACAATAATTATTTCCAGCAGCCTTCCATGAATATGGTAATATACCAGTGGGACCCAGAATCATAAAATGTGAGACGGAACCTTTGAGATCTTTAGTCCCAACCCTCACTTGAAAGAAAAAAATCAATCCACAGGGGCGATGTGATTTGCCAATGTTATAGAGCTAGTTAGTATTAAAGGTGGATCTGGAACCTAACTGGCCTATTCTCACAGTCCAATGTTGGTAAGGGGGAAACAGAATAAACATTTAGACTCACATCCTATGTGTCAGACACAGTGCTAAGTGCTTTTTTACATATATTGTTTCATTTGATCCTCAATACAATGCTGTGAAGTCGGTGTTATCGTCCTTTGACGAATGAGGAAACTGAGTCAGGCAGGAATTAAGTGACTTGCCCAGATTCATGGTGATTGAGTTAGATTTAAACTCAGATTTTCCTGATTCCAGACCTAGCACCCACCACTAACTGCCTCTTTACCCCATACTAAGTTGTCATATTATTTTTGCTTTCTGATTCATCTATTGGCTTTTTCCTAATTTTCATAGTTTAATTTCTATAGCATTTTGTAATTTACAATGCATTTTTTCCTACATAGCACAGATATCCTAATTCCCATTTTGCACATGAAGAAAATGAAGTTCCCAATATACTCTTCCAACTAAAAAAAGATGGGGAATTTGAAAAGCTCAGACTTGAGCAAGGCTTTCTGATTCTGAGGCCATCAACCTTTCTGCCCTTGCACCTCTCCCGTTTACCCTGAATGTATCTTGCTCATTCATAGCTGCTGATTTTGTATCTCCCCCATGAGACTAGAACTGGTCCAGCACATAGTAGGTGCTTAATAAATGGGGTCTTGACTTGTTTCTCCTATTCAAAGCACAGATAAGCACAATTAACACATATTCACAGACCACATCCAAAGACAAATATACTAATTACAGCTAAGCAAGATTCACTACAGTTCCTAGAGCTGATCTTCCTAGAATGCCGGTTCTAGTAGAGAGATACTTCTAGACTTTGATTTTTTGGTCTGGATCCATGATTTCATTGATGTGGAAAGTCCCTCCACTGATACAGATAGCTTTACTCTGATAACCTATTAGAAAGTCACTTGGGATATGAAGAAGCTAGGTGACCTGCCAGTGGTGATCCAGTCAATTGCTTGGTTGGTTGCTGTCTTTCATTCTTTTTTTTTTTAATAATTGCTTTTTATTTTCAAAATACACACAAAGAGTTTTCAACATTCACCCTTGCAAAAATTTGTTTTCCAAACTTTTCTCCCTCCCTTTCCCCATCCCCCTCTCCTAAACAGCAAGTAATCCAATATAAATTAAACATGGGCAATTCTTCTAAACATATTTCCACATTTATCATGCTGCAAAGAAAAATCAGATAAAAAAGGAAAAAAGAGAAAGAAAAAAAACAAGCAAGTAAACAACAACAATGAAAAGTACTCTGTTGTGATCCAGATTTAGTCCTCATAGTCCCCAGGCTGCAGATGACTCTCTCCATCACAAGACCACTGGAACTGGTCTGAATCACCTCATTGTTGAAAAGAGCCACATCTATAACACTTGATCATCACATAATCTTGTTGCTGCTGTGTACAGTGTTCTCTTGCAAACCTTTTATCTCTTAAAACCCCAATTTCCCCACCCAACTTTTTGTCACACCCCATGAACCCCCTTTTTTATTGAAAAGTTGCTGCCCTCTCTTCTGAGGTCCCTCATTTTCCCTGGTTCTAAGCACCCCTCACCCTGTTTTCCTTTGTTTTGGACTCAAGGGATGAGAGGGCCCTTATTCTTGCCAAGGCTGAGCCTTGTTCCAATAGCCAGCCTCTCTTCTGGGACTTGTTCAATTGCTCATTTCCTCTCTGATTCTCAGAGTCTATCTCCCTCTTCCTTCCCTACAAATACTTTCAATTCTCTCCACCTAGAAAAAACAAACAAAACACCTTCTCTTGACTCAGCCAATCCCCTAAAGCTATCAGCTTATCTGTCTCTTCCTGCAGACTTTGCAAATCCAAAGTTATCTATTGCTTTCCCTCACCACCCATTCACTCCTCCCTAACCTGCTGTCAACCAAAACTCCTCTCACCATCCAAGGGCATCAGTCACCCAGAGCCGCCCTGTCTAATAGCCTTTCCCAGGCTGTCTCTCATTTAACGCCTCTAACTGTCCCTCTTTGCACCACCCTACTCCCTTTGGTATTCTGAAGCACTCCTGTCTCCCAGTTCTTCCCAGTTCTTTTTCCTGGGGGGCAGCTCGTGGCCAAGCTGCCTCAAGGCAGGGCTACCCAATTCCAAACTAGCCTCAGCCATTACTGGTTCATGACTCTGGGCAAGCCAGTTAAACTCCATCTCAGATTCCTCAACTCTACAGTAGGGATAATTATAAGATCGAGAAGCTCAAATGAGGCAATGGTGTAAAAAAAAAAAAAAGTATTTAGCATAGTTCCTGACACTAAATAAAGCTGCTTATTCCCTTCTCTTCCCTTCCCTTCTTCTACTAACAAAGTTTGTTCCTTCATAGATAATTGTTTTTTAAGTAAAATAAACAAATAAGGGAATGTGATACTCAACACATTAGTCAATCAATAAGCAATAAATAAAGGGGAGAATTCCAGGGTCAAGTCTAATTACTCCCCATGTGAATGGTAGGAAGTCCCCCATTTTCTTATAATCAAAGGAAAGTCAACTTTTTTTAATGAGCAAGGAAGGACGTGTTTTGTCTCTTTCCAGTTTTCCCCCAATTACCAACAAAAAGAGCAAAAATAAGGCCCTTGTAACAACTATGTATAATTAAGCTAAACAAATTCTTTATTGGCCATGTCCAAAAACAGCTATCTTCCTGGAGGTTTAGTCCATCATCCTCCTCTCAAGAAAAAAGGTTTCATCACCAATCCTCCAGAATCATGGCTGAACACTGAATTCATCAGCTTCCTCACCTTTCAAAGCTGTTTATTTTTAAAATAGTGTTGCTTTACTATCAGAATATTCTTCTGGTCTGCTTGCTTCATTCTGGATCAGTTCCTACTGTAATGCTCCGGGAGAAACTGAGGCAGAAATACAGATTGGAGACTAGTTAATATTTTATTGATGTTAATAGAGAGTTTAGAATCCATAGCTATGGAGCGGGACTGAATGGGACTCGTCTCAAAGCTCACAGTCCCGGAGAGATAGACTGGCAGCCATTAGCCAGCCGTCTGGATCTCAAAGTAAATCCAGCAGTCTATTGAGGGGTATCAAGGATTTTATAAGACTCCAGCGCTCAGGGGAACAAAGAGCCCATGGGGCAGAAGGAGGGGTTGGGCACTGGAGGGGACTGGAGCTCCAGGAAAGGACTATCAATTCAATTCTGACAGGTTGGGGGTATGAGAATCATAAATTCGAATAAGTTTGGGAAGAAGCTAGGAGACATTAAGTCTGGGGCCATAAAGATAAGGGGGGTGATCAGGTGTTCCAGATGGGCCATCTGGAGATTGTATGACTCTTTGGAAGGGTAGGCCAATTATTCCTGAAGGTCAGAAGGGAGGTTGTTATCGAGGCAGAACAGTTAAGGGAAACTGAGACTGAGCAATTGAGGGAAACTGAGACATGGAACTATGGCACAACACTACAAGACTCTTTGTAGTTTCTTAAAACACAATAATATTCATATGGCATAATTTGTTTGGACATTCCCCCAAATGGTGGGCACCCACTTTGTTTCCATTCCTTTGCCGCCACCAAAAATCTTTGCACCTAGAAGATCTTTTATTTGATCTCTTTAAGACATAAGCCTAACAGGGCTATGACACGATGCAGAGGCTTTGCACAGTTCAGTAACTTTGGGGCACAGTTCCAAATTGCTTTCCAGACCAATTATCAACTTTCCACCTTCAAGACATTCAGCCATTACAGCTAAATGCTAGCTCCAATTACTGCCAAAAGCCACTCAATGCTCAAACAAAATTTTGAGGGCACATGATAGCTAAGCCATTAAAAAAAAAAAAAACAAACACAACTTACCTATTGTCCTCAAAGGGGTCCTTTGAAAGAAAGTTTTAAAATAACACCTTCCCAGGTCACCTGCTTGCTCTCCAACAAGCCAGTAATTACAGTCAATAGAAAGAGGTCCACTATTTTGCATTGCACTAATTTGCCAAAATCAGACTCATTTCCCATCACCACAAATTATGCTGCTGGAAAAAGGAACTCAATGCTTTGATGTGCCAATATGCCATGAAAAGTATCTAAAAGCCAAGCCCTGGTACTGTTTGCAAGAATTAACACAAGGTTTGGAGCTATGCTCAAAAAGTTATCAAACTGTGCATACCCTTTGACCCAGCAGTGTTTCTACTGGGCCTATATCCCAAAGAGATTTTAAAGGAGGGAAAGGGACCCACATGTGCAAAAATGTTTGTGGCAGCCCTTTTTGTAGTGGCTAGAAACTGGAAACTGAAGGGATGCCCATCCATTGGAGAGTGGCTGAATAAATGATGGTATATGAATGTTATGGAATATTATTGCTCTGTAAGAAACGACCAGCAGGACGATTTCAGAGAGGCCTGGAGGGACTTGCATGAACTGATGCTAAGTGAAATGAGCAGAACCAGGAGAACATTATACAGAGCAACAAGACTATACGATGATCAATTCTGATGGACATGGTTCTCTTCAACAATGATGTGATTCAAACCAGTTGTTCAGCGATGAAGATAGTCATATACATCCAGAGAGAGAGGCCTGTGGGAACTGAGAGTGAACCACAACACAGCATTTTAACGCTTTCTGTGCATATTTCCATGCATTTTGTTTTCCTTCTTAGGTTGTTTTTTCTTCTTCTCTTTCTAGATCTGATGTTTCTTGTGCAGTAAGATAACTGTATAGATATGTATACATGTATTGTATTTGTCATATAATTTATCCTATTTAGCATGTATTAGATTACCTGTCATCTAGGGGTGGGGGTTGGGGGGAAGGAGGGGAAAAGCTTGGGAAAAAAAGTTTTTGCAAAGGTCAATGTTGAAAAATCACTCATATGTTTTGTAAGTAAAAAGCTTTATATATATATATATATATATATATATATAATCAACTAAAACCCATGAATTGCTATAGCTTCTGGAATCATATTAAGGGGATGTGCTAGAGCCAGCTGACACTTGCCCTGAGAAATTGTGAGCACTTACACTTCAGAAATTGGCAAGCTACAAATCAGGGCTTGTTTTATTATTTTGTTGATTGTCTAGACTTAAGAAAGTGAGGAGGAAAATGTTAAAAAAAAGCAGATTAAACTTAAAAAAATTAACACAAGGACAATATTTTATGTGCCAAAGGGAAGGGGTTGGTGGCTTTCCTATGAGTCAAGATGATCTGGCTGTGAGAAAAGGAAATACAATCTTATGTTAGGAGGCAACTAGGTGGGAAGAGCATTGGGGCTGGAGTCAAAAAGCCAAATTCGGCCTCAGCTACTTCCTAGTGGGGTGACCCTGAGCTAAGCACCCCTGTTTGTATATAACAGTGATGGCAATGTTGTGAGGATTTGTAAAACACTTAGCACAGTGCCTGACACACAGTAGGCGCTTTATAAAAGTTAGCTATTATTATTATAATCTTATGCTTCATTAATGGAAGCTGAGAAACCAGAACCTGCCCTGACCAGATCACAAGTGGAATATTGGTTCCGTCCTGGACATCCCACTTTAGAAGGGATTTCAACAAGCTAGAGTGCACCTGGAGGAACACCATCAGCCCGGTGAAGAATCCTGAGCCCCATCCCTGAAGGACCAGCTGAGGGAACTTGGAATATTGAATCTCTGAAGTGAGAAAAGCCTTGGGCCATGATTTTTTATGCTTATATATAATATAACATTATATTATATATTATTATTATCACATATGTAATTACATATTATGTTTGGAATATTGTGTTATATTAGTATATTATATTAATTATATTAATTTATATTTATTTTATATTCTATTACATTTATATTTTGATTATGAAGTTTAGATGATGTGCTCATCCCCAGAGGGGGTATCTGGAGGTATCCAACAAATACTGGGGAAGGGTCTAAAGGAGAAATCTACCTCTAAGACCTCTCCCACCTCCCGCATTTCACAAATCTCTGGTGTCCCGGACTCAGCGTATCGGGGAGTTTGGGAAAGAAGAGGTCATTGGGTCCAGTGACTTGATTGCGCAGGTGAGAAAGCTGAAACCCATTGGGCGACTTCCCTCCAGGACCCAGGAGCAGGAAGGACAGAGCTGGGATTGGAAACACAACAGAGCTCTCTCTTAACTCGGAGGGATACATTGAGTATCTGTGAGGGACCACCTGGGGGCGAAGACTACCCAGAAAACTCCGACTACAAAGACAAATAAAACCGCCCCGATCTTGTGGAGCTCACACTCTACCTGCTTGTTGTGCTGGCTCCCTGGGCATAATTAATGGTAATAATTAACCAGAAAGGCCCAATAAGAAACCGATTTGACCGCATTAGTACAGATAGGAAGGCGGCAATACAGAAGCTCCAGAGGGGTATGAATAACCGATTGTTTCTGTCGGGATCATTTCAGGGAAATCCAGAAGGCAGATTTCCAAAGCCAGCACCCAGAAAATACAAGGGAGAAAGGCTGCCCCCCAGCCTTTAAACTCTGAGGACTCCCAATACCTTCAGGATTAAGAGGATGTTTTGGGGTCCAGAGCCACATCTGGGAACATTTCAGGCAGGGAGGTCCTAGGACTCTGAGGGACAGCTTGCAAAGCACTGTTTTTTAGCAACTTTGTGGAGCAGTGTGATGCCTCCGGGTTCCCATAGTTACAGGGGAGGTTGAGTCTCACCCTTGCTCCAGGCGAGTCCCAGGAATGGGCCTTCAAGCCCTTGTAAGCTGGTAGTTTTCTA
>JAJPUD010011189.1:16918-56079 GCA_023553655.1 Myrmecobius fasciatus | reverse complement strand
TTTTTTTTTTCTTGTAGATAGGATTTTTCTTGCATAACTTCTCAAGCATTTCAACATTATTAACATGTAGTGGACTTCCTGCCATCTAGGGGAGGGGAGGGGACTGGGGGTAAAATTTCTAATGGAAAGCTTTGTAAAGATCAATGTTGGGGAACTACCCATACATATGTTATACAAATAAAAAGCTTTAATAAAAAAAAAAAGAAAAAAAAATATCTAGCCAGTTTTTCCAAAGGAGATACACCCTTACTTGTTCTGGAAGCTGAGGTCATAGTGAAACTTTTCAGGCCACTATTGATTTTTATTTATATACAAAGTTTTAGAAACCCATTTGGATTTGGATTCCTGTTTGTGTCCTGAACTTTAAGAGATGGAGCCACAAAGATTTCTTAAAATGAAGTAGAACTATGAAAATCTTGTGCATGTTTACAGGAAGATAAAATAGATGCAGTTTTCAAAATGAGAGGGATATAAGATACAGAATTATATCCTAGATGAATCTGTGAGTGAGTTAGTATCTTTTTATGACTAAGTTAAATTAACAGAAAAGAGGCTAGAAACTGGATCCTGGTGGCAAAGAATTGATTTTTTTTTTTTTAAACCAAGTTAGGTGGATAAAAATCCAAGCACTCCAGTTTATTTTAAAAATCTTTTTACTTTTCACAAAGGGTTTGCTGTGAGTCTTCAAGTGATTTTGTCCAATCCAAAAGCTGTATTTAAGCGCCGTGGGTCCCAGCCAGGGATGCAAGAATCTGATTTTCTAAAACAGATAACAACAGTAGAGGAACTGGAACCAAAAGCAAACAACTGCACCAAGGTATTTATTCATTTTTACCAGTGTTGCTAAACTTTACAATTAGGTACCCTATCTTAAACTAATATTTTTCTTTTCCCTTAGGTTCTAGTATGGCACACTCGAACAGAAAAGGTCAATTTAGCTAATGAGCCAAAGTACCACCTGGATACTGTTAAAATTGAAGTCTAACCTGAAAAGGGAAACAGGGCTTGCATGACCATGAAGGACAGATGGCTGGGGCAAAGGACACCTCCTGAAGCTTAGGCTGCAAAAGCAATCAGGTATTGCTCATTCTTCTACAGTGCAACAGCCCTGATTTTCATCTGATAGACATCTGTATAAACAAATCAGATGATGGTATAAAAATGGATGTTTTGTCTTCCCTTGGTTTGCATGTTTCCCCTCCTCTCCATTTCAATTACATACAATCACCTGAAAGATCCATAGATCATCAAGAGAAAATGATGCTACAAGGGAACTATTTGCTTTTTATGTTTCGGTTTTTCCCCCCCCCCTTGCTTCTCTTCTTCCTCCTTCTCCCCCAGCATCTTAATTGGTGAAACTGAACATGTTTTTAGGAACAAATGAATGATATTTTGTCAAGTAAAATGTTCATGACCTCTCAAGTACTAAGTAATTCCTTTAAGATCAGTGGCAAAATATAGCTAAGGAAATAAAACCCACAGGAAAGGTGGATGGATTCATCTGTTTAATATAGGGAAATAACATTTTGTCAATACTAGGCACCATAAAATGTAAACACAATTACTGTCATAAACCTGGATATACCTTCAAGGATTAAAAGTACTATTTTGTAGATACCCTGTATGCATCTAGTGCAAGGAGTGCTCTGCAGTTTAGCACTGTGTACATAAGAAGTAATCCCAATTTCGAGAGACTCACTCAGAGAAAAGACTTGGGATTTCTTTATTCTTTGAACAGATTAAATTTTGTGGTAACATCCAGGTTTATCTTCCTTTCACTAACCATGTTCCCTGTTAAGCACACCATAACAACATCACAGTGAAATGAATGATGAAATAAAATAATTTTGATACATTAGAAAACAGTGCTCAGTGATACATTTACATTCTATTTATATGATTAAACATCTTTTCATATAGTACCTTTCTACAGGATTACTGGCTAATTTGGGGGCAGGGTTTATGCTGTTAGAGGTATTACTAACATGATAACTACTTCCCTTATATGCAAACAGTAGACCTATAATCTTATTGAGAATAAAACTGATTATGTAAATTGACTAAGCAGCTTCTCCAAGAATATGGTTTATCAAATCATGTGTTGTATGGAAAAAAAGCTGCCAATGACGTCAGTATGGATTCTCAACCTGCTTTTTACCACATCAAATTTAATCAATAGAGACCAACACGGTCAGTCAATTAATTCTTAATATGAACAAGAGGGGGCAGGGGGGGGGGAGTGTAGAGGAGGGAAGAAATCTGTACATGAATAAACAGGGGAACGAGATGCATTTATCAAGGAATGTCAGGTGGTGATGATTCTAGATGAAACTCCTATTGTAGTTTTCATTTCCACAGCTGTGTGCTGAGAGTCTGACCCGATGAACTTCCAGACCATCCTGCTGTTGTATTGGGGGGCTGGCCAAAACCCACAGCACTGCTAGCACTGGTGATATTCATTCCAGCCATTTGCTGATTCATCTGTGAAACACAGAAATGGGCTGGTAATTAAATAGAAAGGAAACATCAAGTACATATTTCTTAGCAATTTAAGTATTATATTGATCCAGTTATATAGGATATGAACTAGCATTATTATCTGTCAATTTTGAGAAATGCTCTGGGATGTAATCCAGCCAAGTATGTAAGACTGACTTGAGATTATTATACAATATATTATATTATAACATGAGCTATGCTTTCCCCCTCCAAATGTGTTGAGTGTAGCCTAGAATAAGTTTTAAGGATACATGTGTAAATTTTTCTTTCAAAAGTATAATCATTTCACAGGGGCAACCAATATGTAAGCCAATGAAAAAGTATAAGAATAATGACATGTAAGGACCATGAGCTAAGGTCAGAGTGGTTTTCATTGCCAATAAAAGACAATGAAAAATCTTAACCTAAGATTAAATATGAAAAATAAAGTCTACCTAGAAGCAAAACTGAAAAGGAAACACATGTTTTAATGTATTCATACCATATAGTCTTTTACAGAATTTTAGACGCTACAAAGGGCAAAATTTGATTAAAAAACAAGACATCTCTAGCATAACAGTCTCTATAAAACCAAATCTAAAGAGATGTTTTACAAGGCCAGAAAAGAATGGCTTAGATTGCTGTGTTGGGACAGGCAAAAAGAGAAATGTTAGCAGTCTGTCTCACCTACTTGTTAGTAAATATGCAAATTTGGGGTAAGGGTAATTCAAAACTATTACAGACTCTAAATTTGTACGTATCAACTTTTATATCATCATAACGTGAATGCTTTTTATTTACGTGAACCAAAACAAACTTAAGAAGGATGTGTTCTCTAATAGTATCCAAGCTGATTTGCCTGTAATGAGTTCTATGATCTTGGTTCTTTTTGGATATTTTGTGCTTAGGGGCTGCTCATCTTGAACTTTAGGATCCAATTTCTGATCATAAACAATGTTAACATTTTCAAAAAATGCAACCCACAGCAATGCAGCCATAGAAACTGTACATAACATGATAGCAATGTATTTACTGGGAAGTTTTTAAATTTCAGAGATGAGATAAGGGTTTAATACTTAAGAAATTCAAACATCTAAAAGTCAGATTCTCCTGAGTTATGCCTATTATACTGAAATTGCATGACACGGGTATTATTAAGTGTGTTTCTAATATTTCTGTCTTGAACACTTAAGTGATTTTTCAAGGGCTAAAATAGGATTATTTGCACATGTCCTCCAAAACAAAGACTTGATCATAAAAAATAGGATCTAGAATTGCCTACCAATGTCTAACATTTACTTGACTATATTATTTTATAGTGTATATGTAACCCTTGAAGAATAAGAAAAATTTTGTCCAAATTGGAGTGTGTGCATGCATAGCAGATAAATCCATTATTTCCCACATTGCTTCAACTATGGTTAAAAGCAGTAAAGATTCCCCCAAACCTCATGCCTGATGGCAGTAGTCACCAGAGGGTATCTCTGCCATCTGTCAGTAGCATAGAATGGTGTATGCATGAAAACAAAATCTTAGCAGATAGGAAGAGATGAGTTTTATTGTGATTCTAGTTTGAAGCCTGTGTTTTTATACAGAAAATCTCAAGTCAGTCTTACATACTTGGCTGGATTATATCCCAGAGCATTTCTCAAAATTGACGGATAATAATGCTAGTTCATATCCTATATAACTGATCAAACAGTTAATGAGAGCAATCCATTTCATTTCCCTCTTCTTCAGTGAAGGGAAAGATGCTACAAACTGTTTATGCGCACTTTCTAACTAAAAAATATTTCAAGCATCTCACCCTCTCAGGATAGATGGCATGTGGAGAGCAGTTCAAACTTAATCAAGAAAGATTATAACTAGCATTACTAAAATAACTTACCTTGTGTTCTAATAAGTCAAGAGAAAGACACTCACTTGGTCAAAAACACAGCACATGATCCTCAATGAAAAGACGGTATACCTAATCAATATATTTGTTGTATCTGATTATAGGTTTTTTGAGATTCCTATAAGACAGATTAATGTCTTACACATAATTTTTGCCAACTTAAAAAAAAATTAAAATGTGTGTCCTAAAATCTCCTAAGACTTAGGAAATCTTTTAAGATTACTATTCACCAAGCATATTTAGAATGGTAGTAAAACATAAAAAAATACAATGAAAGTGCACCCTTCTGGGTCTTATTGCTTTTATGCCTTCTTTTCTCCTCTCTGGCTAGAATTGGAAGCTCTCACATGCATCTTTAGAGAAGGGCTCCAGAGGAGATTCTGGCAACTGTAGACAGGTGAGTCTCCTGTCGAAAACCCAGCAAGGTTGCTGTAACTGAAAATCAAAGTTGAAGGTCACAAAATGCAACTTTGGGGGTAGGCTAAAAACCCTGGACCCAAAGTTTGGAGGCTTTAACAAATCTTCTAAAAAGGTTTCCCACCAAAAACTGCTGAAAGGAAAGAAAAATGAGGCAGCAAGTTACAGTTACAACAGAGAGCTAGTTTTTGTTTTTTTTAAGCAAGGCAATAAATGGGATCCTCTTTGGAATGGAAAAGTATTTGTAATAAATATTATTTCCCCAGAAATTGGTGTTGAAATCAGGTTTATGTAACATTTTTTTTAACAATTTATCTCAAAAGGAGAATAAGTATACAATTTCATCTTCAAAGTTTGCAGATGACACTAAAAGTTAACAGGTAGAAAAATCTGATATGATTTGCTGAAATATAAAGTGATAAATGCATTTAAGGGGGAAAAAACATATCTTGGATGGATGAGAACTTTAAATAATTACGGCCTAGGAAAAAGAAGCTGTCATAAACAAAGTTCCTGTAGCTATTGGCTCAATATGCTGCTGAGACAAACAAATAAAAACCCCAAACTCAATTCTAGGCAATAGCAGTAAGTACATTACAAAAAGAAAACATTTTATTTGTGTAAGAAACTGGTGTATCTACACCTGAAATAGAGCATGCTGGCTAGCCACATTTTTTTAAAAATAACATTTTTTTTTTCCCTAAACAGAACATTTAGAAATGGACAGAGGAGAGAGAATGTAATGAAAAAGCTCAGTTTAGTCTAAAAAGTATGGACTTACATGTAAAAAAAAAAAATCTGTAAAAAATATAACTATAGAATGACCATGGGCTTATTTACCCCATCCCAGAATTAAAGAACATTCTGTATAATAGTTTTAATGTAAGTAAGAAGAAATGCTACTTGAGATACTTTTGGAATTAGTTATCCAGTGTGGTGGAATAAGTAGAAAGTACCATTTTATGAATGATCTCATTTGCGCATTAAATTTTTTTTTTCTTTAGGTTGATAACAACCCATACAGAACACCAGCCTTACCTAATAGGACTTTTCACATTTGTGATCTGATTATAATAATGTTTCCCTAATATCTGAATGTTTAAAAAGATTTTAAAAATTAATTGGGGGAAAAAGCTCAAGAGTTTGTTAAAACTTTTATTCTATAGTAATAAAAGTCAAGAAAAGTGGTTTCTTTGTATAACAAATACAAATTCTACTCTTGAACATTTTAATAGGTTCATATTAAACATTCAAGTTTATATCAATATATATATAGTTCAGGCACTATGCTAGACATGGACAATAGGTACTGCCTATTGTAAATTTGTGTCACAGTGTTGTTTTTAAAAATTCTAGACTTCCATCCTGACAGCATGTTAATACCCCCAAAAGGTTTCTAAACAACTTGCTTTGTGAGCATTCAAATATTAAAATATTTTTCACAATTAAATAACATCTCTTTTGTAACAGTACATTTAACTAAAACAACATGAATAAATGTGCTCTCTTTGGTTTGGAAAAAAAGCTGAAAAGCACAAGCCTCATACCTGAGAGAGGTTCCACGGGGACTGCTGAGTCTGCTGGATACCAAACTTGTTCTGTGCTGCTCCCATTTGTCCTCCCATTCCTCCTTGGGACCCAACCACATTTTGAGGAAGTGGCATCACACCAGTTTGTGCATTTCCCACAAACCCATTGGGCATGGCCATGCCAACCATCATGCTTGCATTTTGTCCCATGACGGGTACGGATTGTCCCATCATATTTCCCATCATTCCAGTGGCTGCAGGTACAGGTACTCCCATGGATGGAAAGCCTTGAAAGTGAGCTGGTGCTTGTGAGGTAAATGGCATAGTTGAAGGACCCATAAACATACCTACATTATGGGGGGAAAGACAACTCCAGTCACCCTTCTATTCCTTTTGTAGATTATGTACATCTGTTTATTTTGTTCACTTCTAACAGGGAAAACTATAATGCCAGTCTAGTTTGATTTTACTAGTCATCCCAGCATGCTTCTGAGGAAGCCATCTCCCTACCAACTTATGCAAACTGAATTAGCATTGCCATATAATTCATTCAACAATCCCCAAATGATTTGGGTTTATCTGCTATTTAAGGTTACTCATAACACTGTTCTTCCGTTGTACAAATAAATGAGAGTTGACTATAGTTTGATTTTGATGAATAGCTTTTAGAGTCAGGTTTCCCAGTACAATTTCCATTAAAAGAAAGAAAAGGTTCCACTCTTTTAAAGGAAATTGCCTGAAACACACTCAACCTGTATATATAGTAAAACTGACAAAATACAATTCTAGTTTCATTACAATGATTTTGAAATGTTCAAGCAATCTTAGAACACATATGAAATTCAGCTTGTCTTTTGTTTACATGCAGAAACTATTTCATCTTGTACACCTCATAACCTTCATGCAAATCAGATTTTATGAATCCAAGATAATTCATTTTCTAGAAGCTTGTGCAACTGTATTAAGTGACATGTGAACAGCTTGTTAATTCTAAATGAATAAAATTTTTGAATCCTATACTTGCCCTTCAATTTAATGCTGTTTTCATTTCAGTTTCTTAGCTGTGCAAATTGCAAGAGTAAACGCATCCATCTCATATCTAAATAAGAGGACATATACAATTGATATTACACTGATGAATTTCTAAGCACTTATATCTAGAACCTGCATTAAGTACTAAGTGCATATGTGGAATTGAAACCTTTGGAAAATAACTTTGAAAATTAACAACCTGGAGCACTTGGTTGCTGAATAGTCCCTGTCCCATATAGGGATAGGATGGAATCTTTGGAGAGTTGCTTCTTTGCTGATTCTTCTGATTTTGTAGTTGGCTCAGTGAACAGATCCAGATCTGCAGATCCGGCAGTTAAAGTGGTAGTTACTGGTACTGTGGGGGGCCCCTGAAAAAACAAACATCAAAATAGGGAGCTGAAAAAACTAAAAAGCACTTTCATAAATTAAATCACAGCTCACTGTGGTTTAATGGTGACTCAAATCCATACGTAAACAAGTTAATTACTTAGAAATAAGAGGATAATTCATAAACTCATGCAAATAAGTGTTTCAAGGGTTTCTTAATTATATGAATGTTGTCAGACTATTTTACCTATAATCCAGTCACTACTGTGTGTCCACCTAACAAACTGCACAGTGCTGTTAGTAGTAGCTATGTCTGTGCCAGAAAAGGGTCATATTCTAGACCAAGGCATCAGGTGCATGGAATTTCCCATTCCTTCTTCCCCTTTCTTAACTGCTACTTTTAAGATTTGCAATCCCTTGGTTTAAAGGAGTTCCCAAAAATTTACTCAGAAACTGTGATAAGCCTTCTAATTGTGCTCTGCACATTTTATGCTCTTTTTATGAGAAAGACAAATGATGTCAATACAAATTCAGTCCAAGTAAGGTAGTCCACGAAGGCAGGAATGATTTCATTATTGTTACATTATTGTTACTATGTACACATAGCTGAATATAGCAGATGCTTAATAAATATTTTTTCAATTAAATTGAACAACTTTAAGTTACAGCCTAAGGTTACCCATTTTCACATCTATATAATGCCAGAAATAAGTGATACAAACTGAGAAAGTTGCAGGGCACATCTTGAATTATCGAAGAATCAATTACATTTGGTTTGCTCTCGACTATTAAGAGAATGAATTAATGAAATTTAGTTTTTAAAAAATATAAAATGTATTTAGATACAATGATTAATTTTACTAATAAAAATAACTAAACATAATGGTTAATCACAGTTTTAATTAACTGAAAAACATTTTGTTTTAAAATTGCTAAAAACCTTATAAAACTATAAGGTACATCAACATTATGATTCTAATTTGTAGTCCCATACTTCTTTAAAATGTTTAGTCCTTTCTTTAATTAACATTTTTAAAAGAACATTTTATATATGACAACTTTAACAATATAAGAAGTACTCAACCTGAGTATAAGAATCAGAAACTGATAATGACGCTAAGTAGCAAGTTATCTCATCTCTTAGTACTACCAGGGGCTAACTCTTTTTTTTTTTTTTTTTTTTTTTTTTTGGTTTTGGTGACCTTAGAGTTTTGTTTTTTTTTTTTATTTTATTTGCATAACATGGGTGGGTAATTCTTCAACAATAACCCTTACATAGCTTTCCGTTACAAATTTTTCCCCCAGCTCCCCACCCCTCCCCTAGATGGCAGGATATCCACTACATGTTAATTATGTTAAAATATTGGTAAATCGAATATATGTATACATATTTCAGGGGCTAACTCTTAAACTACATTTTTGTACTGGTAAAGAGAACTTGGTGGAAGTTCTTCACATAAATGAAATTATACGTCCAGGCCAAAAAGAATTTCTAGTATCCCAGTTATTAAAAAAAAAAAAAAAAACCATTAGTTCTGTCACCAAAGTCTTACTGATGTTTCATTGCAGTGTAGAAGTGATTGAATCTTACAGGCTATGCCTCAGTAACACAAGTTCTGGAGGAAAAGGCCAGTGAGTATAGTGCCAAAAAGTGACAGCTGCCTAGAGAAACTAATGATCACTGGGTCATAATAACTCTCTCTCTCTTTTTTTTTTAAATACTTTTTATTTGCAAAACATATGTATGGGTAATTCCTCAACATTAACCCTTACAAAACTTTCTGTTACAAATTTTTCCCCCCTACTCCCCACCCCACCCCTAGATAGCAGGATATCCACTACATGTTAATTATGTTAGAATACTTAAGAAATCGAATATATGTATACTTATTTCCACACATCATTTTTGTGCAGGAGAAATTATATCTATAAGAAAGAATAATCCAATAAAGGAAATACAATGTAAGCAAACATCAATAGAGAACATGAAAATGTTATGTTGTGGTCCATATTTCACATCCCTCTCTCTGGGTGTATATGGCTCTCTTCACCGAACAATTGGAACTGGTTTGAAGCTTTTCATTGTTGAAGAGAGTCATGTCCATCAGAACTGATCATCGTATAGTCTTGTTGCTGTGTATAATGTTCTCCTGGTTCTGCTGATTTCACCTAGCATCAGTTCATGCAAGTCTCTCCAGGCCTCTCTGAAATCGTCCTGCTGGTCGTTTCTTACAGAGCAATAATATTCCATAACATTCATATACCATAATTTATTCAGCCACTCTCCAATTGATGGGCATCCATTCAGTTTCCAGTTTCTAGCCACTACAAAAGGAGCTGCCACAAACATTCTTGCACATGTAAGGGCCCTTTCCTTATTTTATGATTTCTTTGGGATATAGGCCCAGTAGAAACACTGCTGGGTCAAAGGGTATGCACAGTTTGATAGCTTTTTGAGCATAGCTCCAAATTGCTCTCCAGAATGGTTGGATCCGTTCACAGTTCCACCAACAATACATCAGTGTCCCAGTCTTCCCACATCCCCTCCAACACCTGTCGTTTATCCTTTCCTGTCATTTTAGCCAATCTGACAGGTGTGTAGTGGTACCTCAAAGTTGTCTTAATTTGCTTTTCTCTGATCGGTAGTGATTTGGAGCACCTTTTCATATGATTATAAATAGTTTTAATTTCATCATCTGAAAATTGTCTGTTCATATCCTTTGACCACACAGTAACTCTTAGAGGAAATTTTCTAAATTATGAAACAGTTCTATTTGCACTGATAGATATTTACATAAAAATACAGACTGCTGAAGGTTTTAAAAGCAAGCTAAAAGTCTTTGGCATGCTCTGAAAATAGAGTCTCTTTCATAAATGTCAAATTTTTTTGGATATTTTTTTCTCCCAACACAACCAATGACCTGAAACCTCACTATTATTCAATCAATCAAAAGGTAACAAATGCCTACGATGTGCCAGGTCTTGTGCAGAACAATGGGGACATAAATGGAGGGGAGGTATATACTCTAGAAATGCATTCAACCCTTCACCATGTGGCTATACGTTCTTTCAGAGGAACCCTAGAGATAATACTGTATGAATCTCTGGGTTCTTGTGGGGGAAAAAATATGAAAGTAATGGTTGATTATAATTTTATAGTAAGAGAATTGTCCTCTTTTTCACTAGATCGAGAGGCTCAGAATTATTCATTTGAAGCAGTGGCTAAACTTAATAATTTCCTAAGGAAATAATTAAATACTTAATAATAAATTAAATAGGAATGGGGGAAAAAAAAGTGAGTAAGGATAGAAGCTAAATATTTTCAAACAAATGTCCTGCATCTAACAGCAGGATCTCTGTGCTGAAAAGTACTACAAAAAAGCTCAAACTCTAAAACAGAAACTTAAAAAAGCTTATAAATGAATCTCAATAGTTAACAAGGATAAGACATTTGAACTGACCAGTGTCAAAGTTTCAAAGTACCATCATGAATTTCATTTAAGATGGCAACTATTTAAAAGACATATTTTCATGAGTTATACTTTGAAACTATGTTTGACTGCTGATTAATCAAATTTATAAATCTTGAAAATTGATGAAATATTTACTCAGAATTTTATATTCTGCTGGTACTTTCCAAGTCAATATAAATAAAAACTACATATACTTCAGGTTGAAAAGCAATTTGTAACAAAAAAGAAATATAAAAGCAAGTCAATTAAAAGTATTTTCTGTCCAGTATGTTGAGGGTCATTAGGTAGACTATATTAAAGATCTTCTCTAAAGAAAAGCACTTCTGAAAAGAATATACTTCTACCAGAGCCCCCTTCCACAAATTTCAGTCTTGATGGTTTAATTACTGGCTTAGATGTGCAGATGCTGCACATGGCTCATTGGAGACTAACAGAGGAAGTAAATCTTAGAAACAAACCTGAGCACCTCAAAGAAATCCAAAGAAGCCTGGTAAATACAACAGCTTCACCAGAATGCCAGAGCAAACAAATTACTTTTCATGTTCAGATTACTGAATATCGCAAATCTTTCTTTGGAAAGCCATAATACTAGAGTGGTATCAGTTTTTTATTGTCTCATGCACACTCATCTCTGCACAACAGTCATCATCAATTCAACTATATATGCAAAATTTTTTTCATATTTCTTAAGTTTTAAAGGAACATAGACATAAAATCAAAAAAATACCTTTCCACAAAACAGATTGTTCTAAAGCAAATGCTGACAACAATGAGTTTTAAAGGTTATTTCAGATAAATCTCTTTTCAAATATACTAGTACCTCTGCTTCTAATAAGAATGACTTTTCTGATGAGGCAATGTAAAACTGAAATGGTTTTCTTATTAAGCTTTCTGTCCAAATAAATCAGATATTTGGCACAGAATTTCATCTCCTATTCAAAAAAAAACTACTGGTGGTCATGTGGTACATTGGGTAGATTAGGAATCACCTAAATTAAAATCTTGTTTCTGCCATTTATCTGTGTGATCTTAAGCAAGTTATTTAATCTCTGTGGGACTCAGTTTCTCTGTTTCATAAAGTGAGTTAGCTGGACTATGGGGTCTCTATCATCTGTCTCTTCCAGCTTGAAATCTATGTTCTATGAATAAAGACACATTTTAGTGAAAATATTTTGTTCCTATTTTGGAGGAAATAAAGAGTTTAAAATGAAATTCAGAATGTCTCAGTGTTTTTCTTCACGGCAGAATAGAACTTTCCCCTTTTGAAATCCCATTAAGGTGATTTTAAAATTCTGCATTACCAAAAACAGATTACTTCATCAATAATTTAAATTACTCCATTATAATAGACATAGGTATTAAAAAAATTAGCAAGGTTAATGTAATAGAAATGAAAGTTACTTTGTAGGTTGGAATGGTTTTCCCTTAAGGAGTCTATCCTTGGAATCTGACAAGGTTGGAGAGAAGGGCTTGGACCACTGGAATTGCTTTCCTGTTAAATGAGGCAGAAAAAGCACAACCTGCTACTCCCCTGCAGGGGGAATTCCAATAAAATTGCCCCAGCTCTCCTACTTCCATGGTCCTTTTGGAAGCAGAGGGTAATATCCATTTTGTAGAGTATTCATATCCTTTTACAATCTCTAGTAGTAAATAAATTTAACATTAACATTTGTTTAAATCTTGGGCATGAATCTGCAGACTGGCCTGGATCATAAAGCAATCAAAAGACCAAATACATCCAACACCTTTATAATAACAAAAGAGAAGGTGGACAGGCTCTGCAGACCAGGAGGATGGAAGAAGGAATTGAGATAATTGTTTCAAAGATGTGATTGGCCTCTTTTTTTTTCCCCCTTGTCTTTTGTATGCATGAATCTGTTTATGACTGTTAAATTCATAATCTTTAAAAATGATTTTTAATTAAAGAATGGGATATGACACTTAGAATAACACCAGATACATCCTTAAATAAAGCCTATAATTGGGGCAGCTAAGTGGCGCAGTGGATAGAGCACCAGCCCTGAAGTCAGGAGGACCTGAGTTCAAATCTGATCTCAGACACTTAACATTGCCTAGCTGAGCTGTGTGACCCTGGGCAAGTCACTTAACCCCAATTGCCTCAGCAAAAAGAAAGCAAGCAAAAATAAACAGAGGAAGAGAGAAAGAAAGCCTATGATTTATGTAACAGGAATTTCAGTCTTTAGCTATTACAAACCCACGTTACTAGTGCCTACAGGCAGTTATTTATCTCAGCCAATCTCAGTCATTTGAATTCCTTAACTCTCTACTCCTTATCTGCACTTTGCTTTAAGTATTTAGAATTTTTCAGCTTATTGTTCTTTTTTTTTTTTTTTTTAGAAATGTGGAGGAAAAAACAAGCAATATTAACATACCTGGGCTGGGGGTATGACTGTTGCTGGTAAAGGATTAGAGATCATTGGGCCAAAGATATCCAGGTCATCATTCAGGGTAGTGGTGATGGTAGTAGTAGTGCCATTTGTCACAGGTGCTTCAGGAGGGCCATCTTAAGGGGGGGAAAATACAGATTTTCATTTTAAAATTTAAAAAATCTTTAAAATTAAAAATGAGATGTATTTTGTCTTTTAAATGGCCTTTAAAAAAAAAGAATTAACACTTGAAATTTCTAAGTATCAAATCACCTAGGTCCCAATGTGCATCTTCTCCCATAACTAATAAAGCTATAGATTTGAAAACAAAAACAACATAATTCTTCCTCTGTAAATTTTCTAAAAATTCTCAGAGATAACACTTTATTTTGTTTTTAAGCACAACTGCTTCTGATGAGTGAAGTATTGTAAAGGAGAAAATCTCTTAATCAGGGACTACTTTTCAGGGTACTTACCCACTACACTACTGGGCTTCAAACTTTGTGATTTCAAGTTACCTGAATCATTTTTCAATCTGCCCATCTTTTCTAAAACTGACCTACTCCAGGCTTTATATCTCCCCTGAAATCAAGAATGGTGGGCTAGGGAACTGAAGAGGCAGGCAGGATTAAGGAACATAGGAAGGTCACAGGTTAGAGGTTGGGCACAGCATAGAAAACTGGCTGATTTTACCACTACACAAAACAGCTGTCAGGAGGGCTTTAAACTTCCAATTTCCACCATCTATTTAGAACTCTCTTATAGTACCCAGATTGAAACGTCTGTATTAAACTAATACAGATTCTGTTTTTCCAAGTATAAATGAAATCTGGCATTCTTTTATTTCCTATTCGTTTCAAACATTTGCAATTCACAATAGCCCTTCACTATTACAAATGAATGAGGCTTTACAATAAAATAAATATACAATTTGTAAAATACAGTCCGTTAAACCCAAATTAACTTAATTGGAAAGATTACCCATCTGCACTCATTTCCAAGTCATTTTTCTGTACTAACACATTACCAAAATTATAACTTTCCAAAAAAAATTAATACATGTAGTTACCATATATCTATCAAGAGTTACAGGCTATTGAGAGGTAAAGCAATCAAAGAAAATTTCTCTGGAATTATTACTAATTTCAGAAGTTATACACCATGCAAAATTTAACTGAGAATGAGAATGGAGCCTTTCAATTAACAATTAAAAGAATCGGAACATAAGACTTTTACATGAAATGAATGAAAACTTGTTTTTAAACCAGTATCTGGAAAATATATCAAAAGCCGAAATGAAAAACCTAATTTTTGTCATCATTGAATCCCTCAAATGACAATAATTATCTTGAACTAGAATTTTATTAATACATATTTTGTGCAATAATGGCTAGCATTTGTATACTGTAAGGCTTGCAAAATGTTTTACATACATTATCTCATTTGATCATCACAATACCCCAGCTATTATCTCATTTTACAAATGAAGAACCTGAGTCAAAGACCAGTTTAAATGCTACTTAAGTGTCTAAGCCTGAATCCAACTCTCAGCTATGCAATGATGAGAGACTTTAAGCCACACAAAGCCTTCAGTTAAAATCTTCCCTCAGCCATTTACTAGTTGTGTGGCCCTAGGCAGGTCACTTAAACACTGTGAGCCTTGGTTTACTCAAAGGATTGTTGTGACACTCAAATGAGATAGCATAAAGGTAAGGAACTTTGCAAGCCTTAAAGTGCTATTTTGAAATTTTATTTCTATTCTGCAAATCACATAAAGAAAAAAACAAAGTAAAATTATATTAAAAAGGCTTTTGAGATTAAAAAATGAACTACGTGCAGAAATCCACACAGCTATTCACAAACAGCTTATTAAATTCATATTTAGTAATAAAAAATCTCAATAATTCAAAAACTTTAATCTATCTTTGATATATTATCACTCCTTAGAATTTTAATTTGATTTTTATAAACAGTGTAACTACCAGTATCTGTTTTAAAGAGTAGACTCTGCTCTATTTCAAAACATAACTGAATGCATACCAAACTGATTCATAATATCATATCCATTACCTTGCAGAGCATCTGTTAGTATTTTTATCCTGTCTACAACTTGGCATTCTTTGCAAATGGTAAAATAAGTATAAAGAGTAAGCCAGACTTTTTGAATTCTATTCCCATTTCTTATCCTTAATTATATGATCTTAAGCTAGTTATGATTCCTATTTGCATGACAGCTTCTCAGTTTCTATGCTATTTAGCTTGATATTTGTTTATAGTGTCATGAAGGTTTCTCAGGGAGGGAAATCATTTAACAACCAAGAAATGTGATCTTTCGACCATGCATAGACTATATATATATATATATATGCTGACAGTAAAGCGAGGATAGGACAGTAGGGCACTCAAAGCATTTGATCAAACTTTCATATGGTCCATATTGTACCCTCAAACAGTACTGTGTAGACAAGAACAATGCATGGGATTCAGAATTCTTAGATTTTTGCTCCTCAATTTGCCACTAACTACATGTTTATAACGTAGATAAGTTACTTAAGTATTCTGTGCTTCAGTTTTTTCATTTGTAAAATTCAATTAATTAAGCATCTACTAAGCTACAAAATTGTGCTGGGTGGTCAAAATATAATGAGAAAAGCACCTCACCATGCTATAATCATGCTTACTTATTTTTAAAGTTATTTTTTAAACTTACTAAAAAGATCAAATAAAATAATGCATTTAAAAACCTTGCTCAATGTTCAAGCTCTCTACATGTAAGATAGTGCAGAATTAAAGAAGGGATTTGAGGGTGATGGTGCTACTTCTTGTAATATACAGAGTATACTTTAAAATCTTACTCAAAAATCTTCAAATCTTATTTTATCTCACAACAAGGAATAAGGAGATAAAGAAAATATAGCATTTTGTGTCCTTCTGATTTTGTATATGTAAATATTGGAGGAAGATAAGGATGACAGGGAATCAAAATAGAGAAATGGACAGGCAGGACAAGAACGTACAATATTTGCTTTACTATTCAGATCTTCCCCATGAACTCTGACAAATTATACATCTAACAAAGAAGCCATATAAGCTTGCAGATAAGCAAGAGATGAATCTACAATAGGAGCTAAGGCTTTACTTACACTACATAACATTATAGCCTATAAGGACTCTTGAAAAACCCATTCAAGACAGAGAATGGATTAGGGATCATCAAGGTCTTAAGTCCAAACAGGATGTTTCTAAGATTTGTTTTGTAATTTTTCCTTGACAACCCATTAGAGACACAAAGAAATATTGGCCAGCGCATTCACAAGAATGAAATACTTGCTAAATTAAAAATAAACTTGAATAAGTTTTTTTTTAATTTAAACCAGTCATTTGATATTTCAAAGTATGAATGTTCTTATAAAAAAAGAGATGACCTTGATATTCATTAAAACATTCTTTGAACTCTTGGATTCAAAAAATACATAAAAATTAAGCTGGTCTTTTCAACAGTGAGATGATTCAGGCCCATCCAATGGTGATGGAGAGAGCCATCTGTACCCAGAGAGATGACAGTGGGAACTGAATGTGGACCACAATACAATATTTTCACTTTTTTTGTTGTTGTTTGCTTGCATTTGTATTCTTTCTCATTTGCTTCCTTTTTGATCTGAATTTTCTTGTGCAGCACAATAATTGTGGAAATACATATAGAAGGACTGTACATGTTTAAAATTTATTAGATTACTTGCTGTCTAAAGGAAGGAGTGAGGTGAAGGGAGGGAGAAAAAAAAACACAAGGTTTTGCAAGGCTGAATGTATATATTTTGAAAATAAAAAGCTTTAAAAAAAAAGCACAACTTAGGGGGAAAATTTTGCCATTTTCCAATTACAATTGTCTCACAAATCTAATCTGGTATTCTATGGGGGTAATGACCAATTATTTCCATACAACTAAAGCATGGCACCCTATAATGTAAGATAACTGGATATGGTTATATAGAATGGACAGCCAATGGCCCCAAAGATATCTAAAGCAAACCTGAACAATTTTCATTAGGTTGAAGTAGGTTTTCCTGGTTTGTACTTACTTAATAAAATAATTAGGACTCCATCTTTCTATCTCAAAACTTTTTGAATATTACCTCTCTCACCACTACACCCCACCCACCCCCTTCCCTCTTCCAAGCTGTTCTTCATTCTGCTAGGGGTTCTCTTCTGTTTTCACTACACATTTCTGGTAGTCAATTACTTGTCAATTATTCCCTTTTCCAAGATTATTCTGATATTCCCAGGATAAACTCTACCCGTATTCCCAATATCATCCTGACAATCATAAATCCTGATTCTGCCACCATTAACTTTCCTTGTTCATGTACAGCAGAATATCTATGGAGGAAAAACTGTTTTAGACTACACCTTTAAATCCATTTTTCTCTTTTCCTTTTTCATATTGATTTTGTTTCATCATATAGCATTATGTTCTAGTTGAAATCCCAACCCATGCTAAATTAAGTAAAAGAATTCTCTGCTTGGGACAAATATATAGATAACTCTACAAATATTTATAATCTTTAAGGGAAAAAGTATTAAAGTATTTAGAAATATTCAAAACCTTTGGGATTGTAAAATTTGAGTTCCTATAAGAAAGATAAATAATAAGCTCATGCCCCAAAGAAACCACTTTTAGTGTGTTTTTGGGTTGGTTTTGTGTGTGTGTGTCCTTCCTAACTCAACAAAGTTTTCAAAGGAAGTAAGTTAACAAGCATTTATTAAATACTTAATACATGCCAGGTTCTGGCCAAAGTCTCACAAGTATTTTTTAAATGGGTTTCAATTGTCATTTTATTATGTTTATCACAAGCAAAATTACTTCATATTTCCAAGACTAACAGCTTTATTACAAAGTAGATTTCATTTGATTTTGAATTTCCCTTCATCTGTTTTGTACTCTATATTTGGGAAGGACTGAATGGAAGAGGGTAGAAATGGGGGAGCATTCTTATTTATGTAAAACATGATATATGTATCATAAACTAACCTAATTATAGCTATACCTAATTACACAGACAGGAATAATTCAGCACTGTATTATTGATTATTAGTCTGTTCACTAAAGGAAGCAGAAGCTGGGATTAAAAAAAAAAAAAAAATCATGTGTAAAGTCATTCCACATCTCTCTCTGTGCCTGACCCAATCAATATTCACCCAGCTCCAATGTGGAGGATAAGAAAGGTCTCCCCATATTCTTGAGTGACAGTAAAGAAACTGCTGAGATGCACATCTGGGGAAAAACTATATTACCAAGAGTAGTTTAGAAGTGTCCTCACATCACATATGTAGATCATTAGAAATTCATTGTACCCTTTCATCATGCTTAATATAAGCAAAGGACTGAAAATTCATTCTACACAATCAAAATGGATTTAAAATACATTTTTTATCACATATTGAAATGAAGGGCTTATAAAATCAAAAGTTCTAAGTTCTATGCCATATCTACAACTTGCCATAATTCAAGCAAACTGCTCATTTAGTAGAATTATAGATTATCTAAGCCAATGTTAAAAAGAAATACATCTGTACCACAATAATTTTCCACATCCAGACAAATATAAATCTCTTCTTTCAGGGTGAAAAGAACCCTAGAATCACACATAGCCAAGCATGCTGCTACAGAATAAAGTGTACTTCTAGGTCAGTAGCTAATCAGCATTCACCAAAGACAGGCTCACACATTTTACTTTTTGCTCTTCTACAGAGCGGAGGATGGTAGCAGAAAGAGGTAAGCCCTTATAATCAGTATGCAGAGACAGTGATAGTCAATAAAAATAATGGAAGATCCAAAGTACAAAAAAAAAAGCCTAGGGCAAATGAAAGAAATTTAGCAAGGGACAACTTCCTAAGAAAGAATGAAGCACAAAGGGCCCCTTGAAAAGGCACTGTGTAAACAGAAGAAAATGGGAGAATGCAGTTTAAAAAAAAAAAAAAGAGAGAGAGAGAGAATAGGGGAAACTTTAGTCCTAAAGGCAAGCATCAAACCAAAAACTTAGGGGCTGTTTGTAAAATCTTACCTTTAAGATTTCTGCGAGGATATTTAAAAACTAGGAACTGAATATATAAATAATTTTTTTCTTTGGCTCAAAATTAACATTTGGGACTCTCCAAGAGGCCTGTGTGCACCTAAGGGAAAATGCAAGGACGAATTTGTTTCCCATGGGACACAACTGTTATCTTTTCAAAAAAGTTAAAATGTTTCCCCCAAAAAAGAGATTGTTTTAATTAGTGCGGTATATATGAAGAATAGTAAGATGTGTGCTAATTTGACTTTATTATAGTATGTTCATATGATTTTTTTAAACACCTGAAATATGACACAGTCTTTAAGGTTAGTCTATATTATACAGAAATAATTTCTGATAGTTGGCCAGATAACAGTTCTGTTATTCCCCTCCTAGAGAGGAAGGACAGTGTCTAATTAATTTTGTGTATTCTTCCTTGCCTTGTACAAAGTGAACTTATATTAACTATATGTTGAACATACTGAACCTACTCATTGACTCAAATGAATAAAGTCTCTTTCCTAACATCTTTCCTCAAGACAAGAAAATATCTACAGTTATCTCTAATCATGAGCTAGATGATAATTTTCACCATCTGTACTTGAATAGTCCTAGTTCTTAACCTTGAGAAACAAAATAGTATAAGTGATTCTGACAGATCTTAGAAAGCAGCGCGATATGAAAACACTGGGTTAGCTTGCTTTCTTTTTTTGACTGTCTGCAAGAGAAACCAATAATCCATTAGAATTTACCTGAAACAAATAAAAGCAATAGTTGAAATGTTTACAAACATAAAATGATATCCCAAACCTAAAACTTATTCTCTGCCGGTCATTTATTTTGCATAAATTATTAATTTTTGATTCTTCTTGGACAAATTCAAATCACAGCAGTAGAGGAAAATAAAAAATTAGAAATTCAGTACTAGGGATCTCTTCTCCTACTCCCAAAAGTAATCCCATCTTTCATTTAGAAGGCTCAGTTTCCCCATTTTTTATTTACTGACTGAATCTCACTCTCACTGTGCTATAAACACAGAATTAAATGTTCTAATCCTTAGGGCAGTGCCATGAGTCTGACTGGTATTCAATAAATAGTAACCAAATTCATCTTGTTCTGTCATTATCTACTTAAACAATTACAATTTTTAAAAAAATCAAAAAGTAATGAGGGAGCTTTAATGAATACTACTCTAGTTTAAGACAGCTATGTATGTCACAAGCAAATGGATATTATGTTCTTACTATTTTGGAATAAGCACAACCCTTGATGTAATAAAACTGCCAGGTCTAATACTTCACTGGGAACTACTGAGGCATTCTTCCTCCTGCCTACCCTACAAAAAGGAATAAATTTAAAGTGGTCACAACAATGATTCAAGTGTTTTTTTGTGATCTAACAATGCTCACCTTAATATTAATATATTAAAGTTATCATTATTAGTCAGATTTATTAAACAAAATAAAAACAACCCTTTCAAAAAGTGGTTTAATTCAAGTCACCAAATATTCATTAATCATTGATTATTTACAATACATTCTGCTATGCCCTATTGTCTAGGAATTTAAAGCTGCAGCATAAAAATGTAACTTAGATTTCATTTTTTTTTAACAAATGGTAGAGTAATATGGGATTATGTCTTTAAAATTTTATAGAATCAATTACATTCCACTCAAAATAAACTATTCACTTTTCCTACATCTCTTTTGCTCTTACTCACTCCATGTACTTACAACAGCTTCAATGTCAGGAATTTCCACCCCTCCCTACTACCACAACCAAAGCTAAACTCCCTCTTTAAAGGCTTCTCCCTATCTTGGGACACCAGCCTTTCTACCTTTTTCTAGTCTTTCAGTCTCAGGTCAAGCTGCCTTTTCAGGTCCCTGTCTAACCTCAGAAGAAGAAAGATTCATTCCTACTGAAATCTATTATCCTTCCAGTCTTTTGTTCAAGTTTTACTGACAATAACTAACCCTTCCCAAAGCATGCAAATACATGTCTTCTTTGTTATAAATCCTTTTTCCTACTATCTTCTTCTCTTTGGCATATGAAGCTTGATTAGTACTTTCCCCAACTCAAAATGAATTTCTACTCTGTCCATCTTTTGTGCCTGAGCTACTCTAGTGGAATCCTGTCACTATTCTTATGTTCCTCCCATATAGGTTCCATCATGCAGATGCTATTCCTTTTGAAACTTATTTTCTATTCTGTATTTCATAGGATCCTTCTACTCTGCCAATTCTTCCTTCTTTAGTTCTCCTGCCAATTTTGAGATGATTCGCTTTTCTAATATGCCACTAAAAGAAGCAGAAGTTTGCTTCCCAGTAGAATCCCTCTCTTGAAGGGCTATATTACCAATGATCACTTCTGATAATATACATATTTTTATTTTCATTACCATCACAGGTTCAGATTATACTTAAAAAAAAATAATTTTTCTAAACCTCAAGAGTTATCCATTTTCTCCAAAGAAGGAAGAATTGGGCTAAGTATTCACAAAAAATATTAGACACATCCTTAACAGAAACAAACATATGAAAAGTAAGACCATGAATTATGGAGGCAGAAGACAAAAGATCTGTCACTTTAGCTATGTGATCTTGGGCAAACTCACAAACTTTTCATGTAGAGATGAGCTAACGCTCATCAACTGAATTTGGACAATGATACTGATACTTCAATGATACTGACTCCTTATGAAGATCAAACAAGACAACACATGTAAGCACTTTGTAAACCTAAAAACTACCAAAGTATGTGCTATTATTACTGCATCAGTGCTTAGTGTCATCCTCATTGCTTTAAAAATATAACAACTACAAAGCCACAGGCAGTTATAACTAAAATTTCAGCCACTCTGGTTACAGTGTTCCTTAAAATTAACATATTTAACTTGATTTGGCTAAATATCAATAGTAAGGTCTGAGGAATATTCAGTGATTAAAGAGCCATTGCCTACTCATCTTTTGGCTCTTCAACTATTCTTTCTTACAATTTTTCGTTTAGAAGTAATATATATGTATATATAGGAGAGAGAGAGAGCCACTCCTGTCCCTTACCACATTTTCAACTTTCAAGATAAGTAACTTAAAAACATTTCAGAGAGTTTGTTTTCAAGTAACTGACTATCAACAATTCTCCTTGAAACGGATTTTTTTTTTTTAAATGGTGGGAAAAAAAGGCAATTTGTTCTTTTTCATTTGGAAAAAAAAACTGGATTTGACAATGATAGTTGTATTACACTGAAGTTGTTGTCTCCTCTCAATTTTGCAGTTTCAACTGAACAGTACATTAAGATAACAAGTCTTATTTCTTTAAACTCAGCATAAAAATTGGAATTTTAAAGAGTATTAGCTTTTCTCACATACTTAGGCTGTACCTATTTCTAAGAGTCTGACACTCAGTTTCAAGTTATTTCAATAAAGACTACTTGTTTAGATTAGTTCTATTTGCTTCTATCCACATAGCCACATGCTTTCAAACACATATTTTAAGTGCTTCTTATTGAAGACTCTGTGAACTGTTTAGATAGCAATTTCTTAAGATTAAGTTGGGCTGGCAAGAGAAAATAGGTAAATTTAAATCAGTACCATTCAGACAATGAAGACTAAGTACGTATACTGACAATATCTCTGATGGTGCTATTTCCTGAGGTGGATTTTCATTAACAAGATACAAGCTGGGTTCAAGTCCCCTCTCTACAATTCTCACTGTGGCCTTAGGGAAAGTCATGATCCTTCCAAAGCTCCAAAAAACACTCTAAGACCAAAAGTTCTGTAATGGTTACTAATCTGCATTGATAGAGAAAGAATTTATGGGGAGTCCCTTACAATAACAAAATCACAGGCTTAAACATACAAAACAACAATAATAAATCAATCTTAAAATATTTATTAATGAGTACCAGGAGCTATCCTAGGCAATGAAAAAACAAACACAAAGAACTAATCCCTATTAACAAGAATTTACTACATTCTAATGGAATTAGCAGGTGAATATAAAATATTTATAGAATAAATATAAAATTAGATACACATGTATATACACACGAAGTATTTAAATACAAGGTACTGTGAGAGAAGAGGACACTAGCAGCTAGGGGAATCAGGAAAGATTTCATAGAAGATGGGTACCTTGAGCTGCATTTTAAAGAGAGATGAGGTGACTCAGTAGAGGTGAGGAGGGAGTGTATTATAGGCAAGGGAATCTGTGAATACAAAGGCATAGAGAAGGAGACGGAATGTCCTAGGTGACAAACAAATAAAAGTACTAGTATGACTAGAATGGTAGGAGAAGCCAGGTTGTGTAGAGCTTTAAGTTAAACAGTGGAGTTTACATTTTATGCTAGAGGCAATAGGAGGTCACTAGTATTTGATGAGTAAGAAAATGATGTCAGCAAAGCCAGTTTAAAGAAAATTACTTGAGCTATCTAGGGGAGGGATGGGGAGTAGGGGGGAAAAATTTGTAACAGAAAGCTTTGTAAGGGTTAATGTTTAGGAATTACCCATACATATGTTTTGCAAATAAAAAGTATTAATAAAAAAAAATTACTTGAAGCAGGCATACAATGGACTGGAGGAGTGAGAGAGAGAGTGGAGGCAAGGCAACCAATCAGGAAGCTTACATTGATTTAAAGAGGTGGTGATGGTCTGGACCAAAATAATAGCTGTGACATATAGGTATGTAAAGAAAGGCAAGGAAGAGAAGATAATGCTGAGATTATGAAAGGGTAACACTAGAAGAGTGGAGGTGCTTTTGAAAGAAATAAAAAGGTTTTGGAGAAGGAAAGATTGAGATAAAGACTCCTTTAGGATATCTAGTCTGAAATATAAGAGGCAAATGGTAATACAAGACTGAAGCTCAGGAGAAAGTCCAGAGCTGAATATGTAGATGATATAATAAACAATAAACTAGTTGTACAAAAATGGAATAAATCATCTTACTAGACAGTGAGTTCATCCCGAAGCATTTTCTGGATGAAGCATAATGGCCTCCTTCTCAGGGATATTCTAGAAAGGATTCCTGTTCAGATGGGATTAAATCTCTTCAGGTGATTTCCTACTCTGAATAGTCTTATGACTTTCTGAAGTTTAATTCAGATCTTGCCCTAAACTTTTTGAACCATTTGAACTAAAGTGGGATTAATTCTGGTCCAGTTCTTCAAGTGTGCGCATGTACACACACAAATGTAAGGGGTGTGTGTGTGTGTGTGTGTGTGTTTGTGTAGCATGTTAACACCTCCACTTTTACCCTTGCCTTCATCCCCACCTCTGGTACCCTTTGTCTTCTCAGTCCCTCAATTCTTTGAGCTCTGGGCTTGCTTGGAATCTATTTAAATAAGGGAGGTCATACTCTCTCCCTAAAAAGTTGGGAAAGAGTTCAGGTTAGGGTTTAAAGATGTAGAGGAAAAACTTAGACCCTGACTAGACAAAAGAAAGAAAAATATGGTGGGGAAAAAAAAAAAAACCCTGAAGGCTGATTCTGACATGTATTAATTTCTATGACTTTGGGCAAGTTGCTATTGCTTTGAATATTAATTTTCTTATCTATAAAATGAGACTTGTTTTACCTACTTTACTGTAACTCAAAAAGACACCAGGAACTTTGGTGAGTTACACAAGTACCACAAAAGTTTGAGTATCCAAGGACTTGAAATAGAGCCTATTTTTCTCTCCTTTTCTACTTGAGCTAACAATGTGATATTGGGCAAATCACTTAACTAACCTTCCTAAGACTCAGTTTCATCATCTCTAAAATAAAAGGGTCACCCTGAATTATCTCTAAAGTTCCTTTAAGCTCCAAAGCCTATTCTTCTATAATTTAAGACATGATGTTTCTTTCAGGTAACATAAGTAAACAGTGATCTTGATGCTCTACAATCAATCTCTAAAAAGGCAACTTCTTCTCAAAGGTATCACTGCTCACTAAGAATCGTAAGATCCTACTAGATTTAAAGTTGGAAGGGTCCTTGGAAGTTATCTAATCCCATCACCTTATTTTACAGATGCGGACGATGGGGCACAGAAAGAGTAGGTGATTTGCCCAAGCTCACCCAGGTATTCAATGGTAGAGCCTGGGATGGGACCCAGGTATTGAGACTCTATATGCAATATTCTTCCACTTGTGAGAGTGGTGTGGTTTCTCATTGGGAATCACCAACTGCCTGAGGAGAAGAGATAGTCTTTTAGAATATCAATGACTGGAAGGAGTCTGGCTGGTGGCAGTAGACTCTGGATGAGACCTAGGTAGTAGATGAGCCACATCCTTTCAAGTAACTAAAACAGGAATGCATTGGTAAGGTGGAGGGAAGGAGAAGGAGATTGTGGATATCTGTCATTTGTTCAAACCATTTAAAACCCCTCAAAATTACTGCAAAGGCGGCCTCCCCTTTCTGAGCACTAAATACTCAGTAGTGGACTGCCAGCTTCTAGAGATTCTAATAAAACTTCTATCTTCGCTTGGAGAGATCTCTGTAGATTTTTTTTTTTTTAGTAATTTTATCCCACACAGTTTTGGGGGCTCGTCCGGGATGAATGCCTGATAAGGGAATGATCATTGCCTGGTTTTGGAGATATTAAAGGCACCAAAGGGAACCTTTTGTTCCCAAGTCTCCAGAACTTGATCAGGATCTCCTCCCTACTAGGCAAAAACATCCGAGGCAAAGACAGAGAGTCAGTGAAGATAGAAGCAGAAATAAGCCTGGCATGTAAGTTGAATTAAGCTCGTGGTCAGGAAACCTGCGTACGTGGCCTAAGGTAAGCTTGGAAAGGGAGAGGTTGGGAAAGTGTGTTAAGTAAACTCTTCGGTGATCACTAGTAAAAGGATCGACTTTTGAAGGGACTAAAAGATCAGTCTTTTACTAAAAGGACTGGATCATGGAGAAAGCTCAATCTACTCCCCAGAACTAGGATCCAGGTCAAGGAATACCAGTGGAAAGTCCATGAGGAAATGGAGTGAGTTACCAGAATGTAAGAAAAGGGAAAAAAAGAAAATGATAAAGTATTGTTGTTTTGTTTGGGGTGGACAAGATTTGGGCGGAGTATGGCTCCTCTGATGATTGGATATGTCAACAGCTAAATTTTTACGTTAATGGAAAGAGTCCCTTGAATTCAGAGGAATCAGCATATGCAGATCTCTGGCTTTCAGGGACAAAAGCTCAGCTACTTTTGAGTCAAACAAAAAAGGTGGGGAAAAGGGTGGAGAAAGTGGAGAAAGTATTTGAGGCTGAGAAAATCCCATCCCATCCCATCCCATCCCTGGGATCCTCTAATGGCCATACCCCACCTTATATTCCACCTCCTCAACCAGTTGCCCCACAGGCAATACCTACCCAGGAGGATGGAATAGCAGAATCTCCCTTCATTAACTCAGGAAGCCTAAGTAGGGCTGTGACTAGGAGGGAATCTGCATATAAACACTTGGAAAGGGAATTAGAACAATTAAGGAAAGATATAAATAATTTCCCTTTCCCTGAAATACAAACAGAGAAGGTTAGAAATGATGGAATGTATCCACTTAGAGAAGTACCACTAGGAAGACAACAAGGGGGAATAGGATTTGTGGATGTTCCTATATCTGGACTAGAAATTAGGAGTCTTAAGAAAGACTTAAAACCAATATTGGAAGATTCTGTGGGAGTCTCCAGTTAGATCAATTTCTAGGACCCAATATCTATTCGTGAAGAGAGCTAATGTATGTTTTAACCACGCTCTTCACACAAGAGGAGAGATCAGCTATTAGAAGAGCAACTATGGAAGAATGGGAAAAGCGTCATCCCCCAGCGGATGGGGTGATGACTGCAGAACAAAAATATCCTTTAGCAAATCCAGGATGGGATAATAATAACCAAATACATAGACAAAATATGCAAGATCTAAGGGAATTAATTATTATAGGAATTAAGAATTCTTTTCCAAAAAGACAGAATATTAATAAGGCTCTAGGAATTATGCAGGAAAAAGATGAGTCACCCTCTAAGCTTTTGGAACATCTTAAAGAGGGGATGCAAAAGTACTCAGGGCTGGATCCAGTAGATCCAGAGGCAGAAAGTGCATTGAAACTGCACTTTGTCTCCAATTCATGGCCAGATATAAACAGGAAATTACAGAAGTTAGACAGATGGAGTCGTAGGCCAATTGGGGAGTTGCTAGAAGAGGCAACAAAAGTGTATGTAAGGAGAGATGAAATTAGAGAAAAATAGAGAGATAGAAGAGAGCAACAACAAACTAGAACGTTGGTCCAGACAATCCAAGTAACACAAGAACAAGGGAAAGGATGTGGCGGGCAATTCCAGAAGCAGGGAAAGGATAGAGGTTTCCAAGGAGGGTACTGAACGCGAGGCCCTCTAACTTGTTGGACTTGTGGAAAAGTTGGTCATCTTTCTAGAAACTGCCCCCAGAAGAGGGAAGATCAGCAAGTCTGTTCCCTTACAGAGTTAGAGGATTAGGGAAGTCAAAGGTTCCTCAAAAAATCCCACCCAGAACCCTTGATAAACCTAAGGGTGGGGCCACAATGTGAAGAAATGATATTTTTAGCGGACTCGGGCAGCCCGAACCTCTGTAACTCAAGTGCCTGAAGGGAGGAGGCTCTCTTCAAGGAATTTGACAATTGCTGGGGTAAAGGGGGAAAATTTCAACATTCCAATAATTGAAGAGGTGGAGTTGGAATATCAGGGTGTAAGGGCACATGGTTGTTTGCTTTTTGTCCCAGAAGCTGGGGCAAATCTTCTTGGGAGAGACATGATGACCAAACTCTCTATTAGTTTAGTCCCACAGGGACCTCTAATGATACCTATTTAGGATGTGTATGTTAGAGGAAGATAAGGGACAAATTGATCCTCAGGTTTGGGCCTCTCCAGCGAATCCTGGGAAGTTAAATATTTCTCCAATTAAAATAAAATTAAGAGATCCCTCTATTGTGGTCAGGGTTAAACAGTACCCAGTCCCGACAGAAGGTAAAAAGGGCCTTAAGCCAGTAATTGACAATCTGCTATCTACAGGATTGATTGAACCATGCATATCTCCTTTCAATACTCCCATTCTTCCTGTAAAAAAAAAAAAAAAAAAAGATGGGAAGTATAGGATGGTACAGGATCTTAGGGAAATTAATAAAATCATCCTATCCTCCCATCCAGTAGTTGCTGACCCCTATACAATTTTGGGAAGAATACCCAAGGATAGTTCTTGGTTTAGTGTGGTAGATTTAAAAGATGCCTTTTGGAGTTGTCCCCTGGATGAGGAAAGTAGGGATATATTGGCGTTTGAGTGGGAGGATCCTTATACAGGCCGAAAGCAACAATATAGATGGCGAGTTCTCTCTCAGGGCTATACAGAGTCCCCAAGTTTTAGAGCGGACCTTAGAAGGATTTGAAAGTCCCTCAGGGACAAAGATATTCCAATATGTAGACGACTTATTGGTGAACGGGCAGAGACAGGAGGTAGTAAGAATGGCTACAACAGAACTTTTAAATTTTCTGGGAGGGCAGGGTCTTCGAGTTTCACAGGATAAATTTCAGTTTGTGGAAAGGGAAGTAAAGTATTTGGGACATTTGATTAGCAAAGGGCAGAAGAAATTAGACCCGGAGAGAATAAAAGGGATTGTACAAACAGAGAAACCTGAAACAAAAAGAGAACTAGGGTTAGTGGGGTATTGTAGGAGTTGGATTAATTCTTATGCAGTTTTAACCAAACCTCTATATAATCACTTAATTGAAGAAAAACCAGAAAGGGTGGAATGGGATCAGGGGAGTGAAGAAAGCTTTGAACAGCTTAAGAAAGTATTAATATCAGCCCCGGTACTTATTTTGCCCTCTCTCTGAAAACCATTTCATTTGTTTGTGAATATGGATAAGGGAGTCGCATTGGGGGTGTTAGCTCATATTAGAGGAGGGCAGCGATGCCCGGTTGCATTCCTGTCAAAGATGTTAGATACTGTTGCCCATGGATGGCCCACGTGTATCCAAGCAATAGCAGCAACTGCTGTGTTAGTAGGGGAGAGTCAAAAAATCACATTTGGAGGGTCTCT
The DNA here is from genome assembly GCA_023553655.1 of Myrmecobius fasciatus. Lineage (NCBI taxonomy): Eukaryota > Metazoa > Chordata > Mammalia > Dasyuromorphia > Myrmecobiidae > Myrmecobius > Myrmecobius fasciatus. Next base: position 26,466 of record JAJPUD010011189.1, on the reverse strand, counting down.
AATAGTGTACCTCACCAAGTGAGGACTATTCTAAATCAGAGGGCTGGAAGGTGGCTAACTGACTCCCGAATTCTGAAATATGAAAGTATACTCTTAGAAAAAGATGATTTGGTATTAACTCAGGATCATAATTTGAACCCTGCTGAATTTCTTTCTGCTCCTGCAGGGGAACATAGGGATATTGAACATGACTGTTTAAACTTAATAGAATACCAGACCAAGGTTCGGGAAGATTTACAAGAATCACCGTTAGAAATAGGGGTGAATTGATTTATTGATGGGTCATCTCAAATAGTAGAAGGGAAAAGGGTGAATGGTTATGCTATAGTTGATGGGGATAGTAGTACCTTACTTCAAGGAGGAAATCTTCCCAAAACTTGGTCAGCACAAACTTGTGAATTGTGTGCTTTGAACCAGGCTTTAAAATTGTTAACTGACAGAGAGGGGACTATTTACACCGACTCTAAATATGCTTGGGGGGTGGCACATATATTTGGGAAAATATGGGAAGAAAGAGGGATGGTCAATAGCAAGGGTAGGGAATTGGTGCATATAACTCTCCTCAGGGAGGTACTTTAAAATTTAATGTTGCCAAAAGTTGTTGCAATAGTACATGTAAAGGGACATCAGCTGGGAAACACTTTTGAGGCTCCAGGTAACTGCCTTGCAGATGAGGAAATGAGGAGGGCTGGGATTAGAGAACATCCTGTGGAAGAGATGATGGATTTAACCCCTGCTCTGCCACCTGATTTACCTTCATCATCCTTTACCAAGGAAGAAAAATTAAAAGCCCAAGATTTGGGAGCTCAAGAGAATGACAAGGGCTGATGGTTTCTTCCTAATGGCAGAGAGGTACTGACCAAAGCAGGTATGAGGCAGGTTTTATGTTATCTTCATCAAGGAAGTCACTGGGATGCTCAAAAGCTGTGCAATGTGGTGCTTACCAAATTTGTAACCCCTGGATTATATACACTTGCCCGACAACTGGTTGAGGGATGTCTGATTTGTTGAAGGACAAATAAGACTGCCCTGTGCTGTGTCCAGGCAGGGGGAAGGCCTCCGGGCCTCAGACCTTTCCAGAGCATACAGGTAGACTTCACAGAACTGCCACCAATAAGCCGCCTTAAATACCTGCTGGTCGTAGTGGACCATCTGACCTCGTGGGTTGAAGCTTTCCCTTTGTCTAAAGCCACAGCTTCTGTGGTGAATAAGACTTTATTGGAAAATATAATCCCTAGGTATGGGATGGTGGAGCGAATTGATTCAGACCAGGGTACTCATTTTACTGCAAAAGTCCTCCAAGGACTTATGGGAGCATTGGTCTCTTGGGAGTTCCATGCTCCCTGGCATCCTCCCTCCTCAGGCAAAGTGGAAAGAATGAATCAGGAAATAAAAAGGCAATTAACGAAATTGACTTTAGAAACAGGATTACCTTGGACTAAATGTCTCCCATTGGCCCTGCTTAGGATTAGAACTAAACCCCGGAGTGAAGTTGGAGTGTCACCTTATGAGCTTTTGTATGGACACCCTTATCTCAGGGGAGGGAAAAGGAGTATAGATCCTCTACTAGATACTAAAGATTTGTTTATTAGAAAATATGTCTCACAGCTTGCTAAGCACCTACACAACCTTAAAGTAAAAGGACTCATTGCTCAGACTCCACTTTTAGGATTCCTGGTGCATAAATATCAGCCCGGAGATTGGATCCTGATCCGTGACTGGAAGGAGGACAAACTGAACCCATCTTGGGAGGGAACTTTCCAGGTGCTGCTCACCACTGATACTGCTGTAAGAACACAGGAACGTGGGTGGACTCATTGTGAGTGCTCCAAAAGAATGGATTGTAGAACCTGATCCTAAGACTGGAAGGAGTCTGGCTGGTGGCAGTAGACTCTGGATGAGGCCTAGGTAGTAGATGAGCCACATCCTTTCAAGTAACTAAAACAGGAATGCATTGATAAGGTAGGGGGAAGGAGAAGGAGATTGTGGATATCTGTCATTTGTTCAAACCATTTAAAACCCCTCAAAATTACTGCAAAGGCGGCCTCCCCTTTCTGAGCACTAAATACTCAGTAGTGGACTGCCTGCTTCTCGAGATTCTAATAAAACTTCTATCTTCACTTAGAGAGATCTCTGTCAATTTTTTTTATTTAGTAATTTTATCCCCCACACACTGAACCAAACCACTTATACTGCATTTGATGCTTTGACAGGTAATACCTCTGGGTGGATAAAACTGTACAAGGATAGAAATAAGAGGGCAAAAAGAACATGATGTAGCCTGAATCACTATAGTTGGATAAGAAAGAACATGACCTCAATTAACTAATGCTTCATTTCAAGAAAGAACCAAGTTACTCTCAAATAATCTGATATTTATTCTACTTTACATATATAGCATCTTAGAAAAGTTTTCATTGTAAAGAACCTGGGATACCAATAATAAGCATGTAAGCATTACCTATGTGGAGCAATTAAGCATATTTTAAAGATAGATAATTATATATTATAAATAAATAAACCAGGCTCAACATTAAATCAAGTTATGTGAAAATGTTACAAAAATTTTAAAAATGGTTTTAATAAGAGACTTAATTTGGAATGACAAATCTTTTTTTCCTGTATCCTTCATAACTCAAAGTACAAAAGGGATAATATATAGAAATTACAAGTACTAGCAACTTTAATTATGTTTATAGCCTCCAGACAAATTCTATTTCCAAAAATTATGCTTATTTTTTATGTACCTATCATACTGCTTTTCACTACCATATTAAGAAATTTACCTCTAGGAAAAAATATTTGCATGATACGTATCAGCTTAAAAAAAAAAAAAAAAGGAATAAAACATACTACAGTGATTCTCAAAACAGGAAGAAATTTATCCATGAAGGACAAAAACAATTTTTTTTTCTAAAACTAGGTCCTTCCAAATATCTTACTCTATCCTTTGTTTTTTCCCAAATTGAAAGAAAAATTCATTACTGCTACAAAACATAGATACTGCTGAAAAAGACGGTTTGATATGCAAATCCTTTGAAGAGGAGTATAAAAAAGAACTGGCAATATCTGTAGATTAACACTGTATAAGACTGGTTCCTCTTGAAGAAAAGCTTATTTACTTATAAGACAAAGTCCATATTGTTATCTGCTAGCCTTAGAAAAAAAGGGATATTAGACAAAAATGAACAATTCTCAATTTCATTTGATGCTTAAAATAAATTCAGATACTAGACTCTGCATGAAATAGGGAAGATAACTTTAGCCAACTAAAATTACTTTTTTTTTAAATCAGCACATTATACAATAAGCCCACCACAGCATACTGTTACTTAAAAAAATAAATAAATAGAAAGCACACATATACACCAAACCCCAATTTTGTATTTTAAATGTTGAAATGTCATAGTCTACCAAGCCTTTGAAGATTACTTTGATATTGCTCCTTTCCCTAAGGAGCTCATTACTTGGATTTCAGTGAAGACAGTGCTGACAGACACCAGCCCCCTTATTAAAGATTTCCTTTATAGTGGAAGAACTCAGTAGACTTAATCACAGCATTTTCAAATTCAGCTCATGGTATCTGTTGGCACACTGAAGATAAAGTCATTATATCCATTTCAAATGAAGGTCTCTTTCAATAGTTCCATAACAAAAATGAAGGATTTTATTATTTATTACTTACCAAGTCCTAAAAGATCGATAGTGGGTTCTGCTGCCTTTTTAGGGCTGGTACTTTTTTTTAATTCCAGATTCGGTTCTTCTTTCTTCTGGGGCTTTAAAAAGTAAACAATAAGATTTATAGATGCTTCTTAAATAATGTAAGCTTCTAACAATCACCATTAATTCTGTTAACCTAAGTTATGCAACTTAAAAGAAATTGTTACAAATCTATCATCATAGGAGCAGCTAAATGGAACAGTAGCTAGAATGTTGAAGTCAATTACTCCCAAATTCAAATCTGGCCTCAGATACTTACTATTTGTCCATGGGTACATTACTTGATTTCTCTGTGGTTCAATACCCTAACTTTAAAGGATGGCTGTGAGGATAAAGTAGATAATATTTGTAAAATGTCTTGCAAATCATAAAGCAGTGTATAAATGCTAACTATTGTTATTACTAAAAAACAAAATTATCTCTGAACCTCACAGAGGTTGATAATTATGGCCCAATGCAATGAAGAAATTTTTTTTGTTAACTTTTATTAAACTTGTTGCTAATGATTCCAATTTGTGAATTCTATCCTCTTCTTGGTGTATCAATTTTCTAGATTAAATGCAATCATTTTTTAGCATTTTACTCTGATTTCCCAAATTTACCCACCTTTATGTCTTCACGAGTATGCTGTTCATTCACACTTATCTCTGATAAAAACATTAAATAAAACCCCATGAAGAGGAGACCTAACAAGCATGCTACTTGAAGATCAATTCTAGACTGACCCTATAGCAATTCCTTTCCTTGGGGAATACCATTCTAGCCACTAGTTAGTCCAGGTGCACTAGAATGTGGTCCAGATCTGTCTGCCTTCCAGAGAATGTACCTAATGTGATCAAAACATCAATATCTCTTGCTTCCTTCTAAGTTACAAGCTTAGTCACTTTTTCATAGAAGGAAAGCAAATTGGTCAGGGAGCAGCTGAGTGGCACAGTGGAGAAAGTGCCAACAAGGAGCCTGCAAATCAGGAGGACCTGAATTCAAATCTAGTTTCAGGTACCAATTGTATGATCCTAGGCAAATTGCTTAACCCCATTTGCCTCAGTTCTTCATCTGTAAAATGGGCTAGAAAAGGAAAAGCACACTACTTCAGTATCTTTGACCAAGAAAAGGCCAAAATGAGACCACAAGGAATCAAATTGAAAGGATTTAAACAACAAAAAATTGGTTAGATATGATTTTTATATAACCCTTTAACTGGCTTTAGTAATGGATTGTCTGCTTTAATCAAATTTTCTAAGATTTTCTATTAAGTAGATTGATTTATAATTTCCAGAACCAAATTCATTCATTTATTTATTTTCTATATCATCTCATTCTTCTCATCAAAGTTTTAGCTAATTACTTGTGACCACACCTGCTAATTCTTTAATAACTCTAGGTTATAGAATATCAAGCTGTGAAGACAATCAATATTTTTACTTTTGTCTTCAGCCATTTTCCATTACACTTCCAATATTTGGGTTTATACACCCTACTTAATCTGATTAGATGAGAACGATAAAATAATCTCAAGAAACTATAACTCCAAATAGCCACATATGCAATTTCTTTCAAATGACTATTCAAATTGATAGGGATTAAAAAAAAAAAAGATTCCTATGCTATTTTAAATGACTTACTAAAACTGAATGTTCAAATTACCCTAAGAAGAGATTTTTTTTTTAAAAAAAACAGTGCTAACATCTTTATTTTTTTTTTAAATTAAAACTTTTTATCTGCAAAACATATGTATGGGTATTTCTTCAACACTGACCCTTACACAGCATTCTGTTACAAATTTCCCCCCCTAGAGGGCAGGAAATCCACTACATGTTAATTATGTTAAAATACCTGACAAATCGAATATAGGTATACATATTTCCACACTTATCATTGTTGTGCAAGAAAAATCGTATATACAAGAAAAAAAAATCTGAGAAAGGAAATGCAATGCAAGCAAACATTAATACAGAGCATGGAAATTTTATGTTGTGGTCCACATTTCATATCTCTCTCTTTGGGTGTATATGGCTTTCTTCACTGAACAATTGGAACTGATTTGAAACATTTTACTGTTGAAGAGAGTCATGTACATCAGAACTGATCATTATATAGTCTTGTTGTTGCCATGTATAATGATCTCCTGGTTCTGCTGATTTCACCTAGCATCAGTTCATGCAAGTCCCTCCAGGCCTCTCTGAAATCCTCCTGCTGGTCATTTCTTACAGAGCAATAATATTCCATAACATTCACGTACCATAATTTATTCAGCCACTCTCCAATTGATGGGCATCCATTCAGTTTCCAGTTTCTAGCCACTACAAAAAGGGCTGCCACAAACATTTTTGCACATGTGGGGCCCTTTCCTTTCTTTAAGATTTCTTTGGGATATAAGCCCAATAGAAACACTCCTAGGTCAAAGGGTATGCAGAGTTTGATAACTTTTTGAGCATAGTTCCAAATTGCTCTCCAGAATGGCTGGATCCATTCACAGTTCCACCAACAATGCATCAGTGTCCCAGTTTTCCCACATCCCCCAACATTTGTCATTATCATTTCCTGTCAATTCTCTCTATATATTCTGTTAACCTGGGAAATCTATATTTTTGTAGATATTCCTCCATTTCATTTAGATTATCAAATTTATTAGCATAAAGTTGGGCAAAGTAACTCCTAATTATTACTCTAATTTCCTCTTCATTGGGGGAAATTCTCCCTTATCATTTTTGAGACTAACGATTTGATTTTCCTCTTTCCTTTTTCTAATCAAATTAATTAAAGGCTTATTTATTAATTCAATAGTTTTCTTATTTTCAATTTTATTAATCTCCCCTTTTATTTTTATAATTTCCATTTTGGTATTTAATTGAGGGTTTTTAATTTGTTCTTTTTCTAGTTTTTTTAATAGTAAGCCCATTTCATTGATCTTCTCTTTCTCTATTTTATGCAAGTAAGCATCTAGAGATATAAATTTATCCCTTATAACCACTTTGGCAGTATCCCACAAATTTTGGTATGTTGTCTCATTATTGTCATTCTCCTGGATAAAATTATTGATTGTGTCTATGATTTGCTGTTTCACCGATTCATTCTTTAGGATTAGATTATTTAATTTCCAATTAACTTTTGGTCTATTTTCTCCTGGCCTTATATAACATGTGATTTTTATTGCATCATGATCTGAAAAAAGATGTATTTATTATTGCTGCCTTTCTGCATTTGATTTTGAGGTTTTTATGTTCTAACACATGGTCAATTATAAGTTCCATGAACTGCAGAGAAAAAAGTAAACTCCCTACTGTCTCCATTCAATTTTCTCCGAAGATCTATCATAACCAACTTTTCTAACAATGTATCTCCCTAATTTCTTATTTATTTTGTGGTTTGATTTATCTAATTCTGAGAGAGCAAGATTGAGAAACCCCACTAGTATAGTTTTGCTGTCTATTTCTTCTTGCATCTCTCTTAATTTCTCCTCTAGGAATTTGGATGCTATACAACTTGGTGCATATGTATTTAGCATTGATATTGCTACTATGTATGGTACCCTTTAGTAAAATATAGTTTCCTTCCTTATCTCTTTTGATTAGATCTTTGCTTTTACTTGATCTGAGATAGGGATTGCTATCCCTGCCTTCTTTTGTTCACGACTTTGCTATTCTCACCAGTATAATGTTCCCTGACTATTCTGAAGATGAAAAATTCTATCTCTACCCAGAGAAGGAACTAATTGGGTCTGAATACAGACTGAATTATTTTCTGTATGTCTGTTGGTCAGTTTCTTTCTCTCTCTTTAGGGTGGGAGATTTATGTTTTCTTTCACAATTTGACTTTTATGGAAATGTTTTGTATAACTTTACATGTGGTTTCTTAATTGTGTGTGGGATGAAATGTTTCAAACCAGTTCCAATTGTTCAGTGAAAAAAACCATATACTCCCAGAGATATGAAATGTGGACCACAACATAACATTTTTATGCTCTCTATTGATGTTTGCTTGCATTGTATTTCCTTTCTCTGATTTTTTTTTCTTGTAGATATGATTTATCCATCTTTTAAAATCCAATATTGTCCAAGGGAAGCTAACTACATGATTGTCTATATGCCATGAAACACCAAAATCTCTAGAGAATCCAAAGGACCTTAAAAAAATTAAAAGAGGCATAAATAGGCTATAGTACATTAACAAGAATGCAAAAAAAAAAAAAAAAGACCAGATATAATCAAATAAATTCATGGTCAGGAATGGAAGAGAATTTAGAACCCAAAATTTTGAAAAATGTTTTTAAAAAATTTTAATGTAATTGAGAAATATTTAACTAAATAGAAACTACACACATACACACAAAATTTCAAAAAAAGAACAGAAGTGAAGAAAGAATACTAACTACTTTTGAGGAAATGATGCTGTCTTTTTAATGATTCTGAGACATTCTCTGATTAAAAAACAAATAAAAAAAATCTCCCAGATATACTGCCATACTTAATAAATCCCAGTTACTACTTATTACCTTCAAGATTAAATACAAAATCATCTGACTTACAAAACCCATCAAAACTCTCTAGATTTAAAAAAAAAATTTTTCCCCATTAACTTCCATGTACTTTCTGAGCTATTAACACTGATCTTGCTGTTGCTCCTATATGATTCTCCATCTCCCAATTCTGTGCCTTTTCAGTGTTTGTCCCCATGCCATCTGTCTTCTCTCCCTCCTCACTTTCAGCTCCTCCTTTCCTTCAAAAATTAGCTCAAATCAAACTTTCAGTAAGAAGTCTTTTTAAATCCATCCCATCTTCCACCCCCCACTGTTACTTCTTCTTCCCTTATAGATTACATTCAATTTATCTTGTTTTTACAGTTGTTTTCATGTTGTCTTTACCATTAGAAGGTGAGTTTCTATAAGAGAAAGGACATATTTTTCTTTTTATATTCACCAGAGATTAGTACAATAATTGGCACATAGTAAGTACTTAATAAATGCTTATTGACTGGCTATAGAATATTGTCAACAATGAATTAAGTGCAAGAAAATATTTTTTTTAATTTTTTTAAATTTTTTTTTATTAAAGCTTTTTATTTGTATAACATATGTATGGGTAGTTCCCCAACATTGATCTTTACAAAGCTTTCCATTACAAATTTTATCCCCAGTCCCCTCCCCTCCCCTAGATGGCAGGAAGTCCACTACATGCTAATAATGTTGAAATGCTTGAGAAGTTATGCAAGAAAAATCCTATCTACAAGAAAAAAAAAAAGAATCAGAGAAAGGCAACACAATGCAAACAAATGTCAATAGAGATCATGAAAATGTTACGTTGTGGTCCATATTTCATTTCCCTCTTTCTGGGTGTATATGGTTTTCTTCAGTGAACAATTGGAGCTGGTTTGAGACAATTCTTTGTTGCAGAGAGCCATGTCCATCAGAATTGATCATCATGTAATACTCTTGTTGCTGTGCATGATGATCTCCTGGTTCTGCTCGTTTCACTCAGCATCAGTTCATGCAAGTCTCTCCAGGCCTCTCTGAAATCGTCCTGCTGGTCGTTTCTTACAGAGCAATAATATTCCATAACATTCATATACCATAATTTGTTCAGCCACTCTCCAATTGATGGGCATCCCTTCAGTTTCCAGTTTCTAGCCACCACAAAAAGGGCTGCCACAAACATTCTTGCACATGTGGGTCCCTTTCCCTCCTCTAAGATCTCTTTGGGATATAGGCCCAGTAGAAACACTGCTGAGTCAAAGGGTATGCACAGTTTGATAACTTTTTGGGCATAGTTCCAAATTGCTCTCCAGAATGGCTGGATCCGTTCACAGTTCCACCAACAATGTATCAGTGTCCC
>JAJPUD010011189.1:807-11918 GCA_023553655.1 Myrmecobius fasciatus | reverse complement strand
CTGGGGTCTTTGGGTTTATCGAATACTAGATTGTTAAGGTTATTGCCTAGATTGTCCTGATATCCTATCCTGTGCCACTGATCGACTGCTCTATTTCCTATCCAGTACCAAACGGTTTTGATGACCGCTGCTTTATAATATAGTTTTAGATCTGGTACAGCAAGGCCACCTTCAATGTATGCTTTGTGATTTAGGAATGGGAGATTCCCAGGAAATGTTAAAAGAACTAAAAATAAATAAGCGCACACACACACACACACACACACTCACTCACACTCCAGTGTACTAGATGATTTTAGGAAGGGAATGGAGAATTCACAAATTAAAAAAAAAAAAAAAAAAAAAGAAAGAAAGCATAGTTGGGCATGATCTATACTAGTAGATAAGAGAACATACTTGATAAAATCACTGGTTATTAAAAATGTCACAGCATGATATCATATAGCATGATAGCATATATCAAATGTATAGTATGAAGGAGATGAGTATCTCTGTACTTTACCCCCAAAAGGACCGTATCTGGAATAACATTTTAAATTCTGGGTTCCAATTTTTAAAAGACATTGATAAACTGGAACAAGCTCAGAGGAAGATGACTAGAATAGTGAGTAGAGTGGCGATCATGCCACGGATTAACTGGGGGAAACAGGAAGGTTTGGACATTAAGAGAAGATATGGAGAGAGGGAAGAATATGATAGTTCTATTTAAGCATAAGAAAAGCTATCATGTGATAAGAGAATAAATTTGGTCTCTTTAGAGTCAGAGAGCAAGACTGGAAATAAAGCTAGGGATGAAATCCTTTGAAAAGTACAAAGGACTACCAATCACTGAAACTTTTTAGGCAGAGGCTGGATGAGCACTTCTGGAGATATCTGTTCAACTAAAGGTTTGAAGACATTATTTCTGATATATTTTCCATTTCTGAAATTCTATAAAGCACAGGAATTTGTCCAGCATGTTTATCTCTTCTGTCTTCTACTTTATAAAGCTATCATTTTTCTTTTACTCACGTGCGTAATATAACTATCTCCAATTGTGGTTAATACCCAAGAGAGAGTATTAAGAAATCTCTGTATAACCCAGAGAGAGGGAAATGAAATATGGACCAAAACGTAACATTTTCATGATCTCTATTGACACTTGCTTGCATTGTGTTGGCTTTCTCTGATTCTTTTTTTTTCTTGTAGATAGGATTTTTCTTGCATAACTTCTCAAGCATTTCAACATTATTAACATGTAGTGGACTTCCTGCCATCTAGGGGAGGGGAGGAGACTAGGGGTAAAATTTGTAATGGAAAGCTTTGTAAAGATCAATGTTGGGGAACTACCCATATATATATGTTATACAAATAAAAAGCTTTAATAAAAAAAAAATCTCTGTATAGAATCTGCCATCTAAAACAAAATGCTGATGGAAGTTTTGCCTCTATGACAACTACTTAAAAAATTAAAAGTTGCTTATATTTAACAAGGCTTCAATCTTTCTTTCTTTCTTTTTTTTTTTTTGTCTGAGGCAATTGGGGTTAAGTGACTTGCCCAGGGTCACACCGCTAGGACGTGTTAAGTGTCTGAGACCAGATTTGAACTCAAGTCCTCCTGACTTCAGGGCTGATGCGCTATCCATTTTGCTGCACCTAGCTGCCCCTAAGACTTCAATTTCTAAGTAAATAATCAAGTTTATCAAATATTCCCTAGTGACAAAGGCAGAAAACCTTAATTAAATTCATTTAAAGGTCTAAGTTCACAAAAGCATACAGGAAGAATTTGACCTGTTTTCCCCTATTATGGTCAGCAGGACTTAAGTTCACAGCACAGTTATATTAAAATGCCTGCTTTCTAACTTATGACGAAATTTGTAGTCAAGAATAAGATGTGGGGCAGCTAGGTGGCGCAGCGGGTACAGCACCAGCCCTGAAGTTAGGATTACCTGAGTTCAAATCTAGACTCAAACACTTAACACCGCCTAGCTGTGTGACCCTGGGCAAATCACTTAACCCCAATTGCCTCAGGGGGAAAAAAAAGATGTGATTTTGATTAGTGGTTAACAGTTATAGTGAAGCATTCTAACATGCTTCCACACAGACCTACATTCTCAATTATTCTTTATAGCTATATTTCACTTATATTTATATATTTATATTTATAGTTATATTTCATTTAAATTTTGTAAGTCTTAAAAGATAGTTATACTTTGAAATGTTTCCCTTATCAAGATTTACATATAGAAATCTTATTTCCTATACTAAAGTCATTGGAAAAATTACTAAAAAAGATGTTAGTAAGAGTTTCTTGGACCAACAAGACACATTTGTAATCCCCCTTAACCTATCTGAACCTGCTTCTTTCTCTTTAATTACATTGATTTAACTTGAAGCTCAATTTTAGGAATTGCAGATAATATTCATGAAGGCCCTCTGGCTTTAAAATTTTTCTTCTTTTAAAATCACCGTGTATGAAATTTGTCTTCTAACAAATGGAGAATGCAGTCGACTGAGTAGATAAAATTAGGACATCTATAATTTATTAAACAAATTTTTATAACAAGAACATAGGCCTACTTAGAGTAATTCTATAAAATGTAATTTTCTTAGATTCATATTGAGCAGATGTCTCATTCAAATTATTAAAACCTTTAATAGTAGAAGCTTCACCAACCAATCTGCTGCTTGTAATTCATAATGCTACTCAGAGACTATAATTGAATCAAAAATCATTTACTTTCTAGCGCTTATATTTTCTCCCATTTTTCTGTCATCTTAAATAAATGTTATCTCACTTAAATCTCAAAATTATGCATTATTAGCTATCTTTAGTGAACTGACTTAGCCAGTACACATTTCTATATGTTATGAAATAGAAAACTATGCAATTCTAAATTCCATAGAACTTATTCAAAATTTAGATTATTTTTTATAAATAAAAAATTTAGGATGAGATTAAAAACCTCAGACAGTTAATTATTCTGTATTCAACATTCCTTAAAAAAATTAATATATCGTTTGTGTAGATAAGATTTTTCTTGCACAACAATGATAAGTTTGGAAATATGTATACATATATTCGATTTGCCAATATTTTAACATAATTAACATGTAGTGGATATCCTGCCATCTAGGGAAGGGGTGGGGAAGTTGGGGGGAAAAATTTGTAACGGAAAGCTATGTAAGGGTTATTGTTGAAGAATTACCCACACATGTTATGCAAATAAAATAAAATTTTAAAAAAATTAATATCAGAGGATTTTAACTAAGAGCTCTTAATTTACAGATAAGGAAACAGACTTTGGGAAGTAATCAAGATCAAATTTTTCTTTTTCTTTTTTTTAAATCACATTTTTCAAAAGCTGACACTAAAATCCAAATGCCTCTTTCAGTCTAGAGTTTTCCACTTTGCCATGCTACATTTTGCTTATTTTTAGGGAGAATTTTTTTGGTAGTTTTTGTTTGAAATATCACAACCAATGAGATATAAAAGCCATTAATAAGTTATGCCATACCATCTAAAAGCAAAGACCATTAAGAGTCATTCTTCTTGAGAAGTTAAATGGCTTAAGGAACAAATTATTTGAATACTCACTAGGGCCTATGTATGCTTTCAGTTTATAAATTGTTATACCAAAGCTTGAGAGCTCAAAAGGAGAAAAATATAGTAAAAAGGGGGAAGTGGGGAGTGTGTGGAATTAACAAGCTTTAAAAGCACACCTCTATGAATGAACTGCAAAAGGTAAAACCTAAACACAGATTGTTAGGCAGGCTAAGTATTAGGCTGTTGCTTCAAGCTTTACTTTCAGTGAAATGACATTAAGACCCATTATTGTTGGAAACTAAAACCAACTACACAAGGCTGTTTCAAAGGATTTAAGCTATCATAGATAAATAGAGAAAGAACTATGGTCTATGAGGAAAAGGCCAAAACATTTCTACAGAATAAGGATAAATGAAACATGGAATAGGCAGCAAATAAGGTCATTCACACTATATGTGATATATGCAAGTGCCAAGTTTTGTAAAGAGAATTCTATTTCCACATATAAGATGGGAAACCTTGAACTGATTATTTAATTAAATCAGTTCAAGGCATAAAGCATTAAAGCATTATAATGATAACCGCAGTTATGTTCCAGAGGCTTTGGTAAGGGTGCCAAAATGGGGTCACAATTGCATAGATGGGGTGGGATGGAATGGATTAAACAAACAAATAAATAAGAACCAGTATTATGTTACAAGTTTGCAACACAATATCTCAGTTGTACAACAACCTATGAGATAGTTTCAAGAAATATAATCACCTAAACCCAAAGACCCCAGCTTTTGGGATAAGTATTCACTATTTGACAAAAACTGCTGGGAAAACTGGAAACTAGTGTGGAAGAAATTAGGGCTTGACCCACATCTAACACCACATACCAAGATAAGATCTAAATGGGTTCATGATCTGGATATAAAGAGTGATACTATAAGTAAATTAGAGGAATGTAATATAGTTTACCTCTCAGACCTATGGAGATGGAATAAATTTATGTCCAAATTAGAACTGGAACTCTTAATTGAAAACCAGATAGATAACTTTGACTATATTAAGTTAAAAAGTTTTTGTACAAACAAAATCAATGCAGACAAGATTAGGAGGGAAGCAATAAATTGGGAAATCATCTTTACATTTAAGGGTTCTGATAAAGGTCTCATCTCTAAAATATATAGAGAATTGTCTCATATTTATAAAAATTCAAGCCATTCTCCAATCAATAAATGGTCAAAGGATATGAACAGACAATTTTCAGAGGATGAAATTAAAACTATTTATAGTCATATGAAAAGGTGCTCCAAATCACTATTGATCAGAGAAATGCAAATTATGACAACCCTGAGATACCACTTCACACCTGTCAGATTGGCTAAAATGACAGGAAAAGTTAATGATGAATGTTGGAGGGGTTGTGGGAGTGCTGGGACGCTGTTGCATTGTTGGTGGAGCTGTGAACGGATACAGCCATTCTGGAGAACAATTTGGAGCTATGCTCAAAAAGTTATCAAACTGTGCATACCCTTTGACCCAGCAGTGTTTCTACTGGGCCTATATCCCAAAGAGATTTTAAAGGAGGGAAAGGGCCCCACATGTGCAAAAATGCTTGTGGCAGCCCTTTTTGTAGTGGCTAGAAACTGGAAATTGAATAGATGCCCTTCAATTGGAGAATGGCTGAATAAATTATGGTATATGAATACTATGGAATATTATTGTTCTGTAAGAAATGACCAGCAAGATGATTTCAGAGAGGCCTGGAGAGACTTACATGAACTGATGCTGAGTGAAATGAGCAGAACCAGGAGATCATTATACACAGCAACAACAGTACTATATGACGATCAATTCTGATGGACATGGCTCTCTTCAACAATGAAATGTTTCAAACCACCTCCAATTGTTCACTGAAGAAAGCCATATACACCCAGAGAGAGGGATGCGAAATGTGGACCACAACATAACATTCTCATACTCCTTGATTGATGTTTGCTTACATTGTGTTTCCTTTATCTGATATATCGTTTGTGTAGATAAGATTTTTCTTGCACAACAATGATAAGTTTGGAAATACTATATGACGATCAATTCTGATGGACATGGCTCTCTTCAACAATGAAATGTTTCAAACCACCTCCAATTGTTCACTGAAGAAAGCCATATACACCCAGAGAGAGGGATGCGAAATGTGGACCACAACATAACATTATCATACTCCTTGATTGATGTTTGCTTACATTGTGTTTCCTTTATCTGATATATCGTTTGTGTAGACAAGATTTTTCTTGCACAACAATGACAAGTTTGGAAATATGTATACATATATTCGATTTACCAATATTTTAACATAATTAACATGTAGTGGATATCCTGCCATCTAGGGGAGGGGTGGGGAGTTGGGGGAAAAATTTGTAACGGAAAGCTATGTAAGGGTTATTGTTGAAGAATTACCCACACATATGTTATGCAAATAAAATTTAAAAAATAAAATAAAAATAAATAAATAAATAAATAAAAAAGAAATATAATCACCTTCACTTTAAAGATGGGAAAAATGAAGCTCAGAAAAGTGAGATAATTTTCCCAGTCACATAAATAATGTCAGAGGCAAGACTTGAATTTAAGCTTTTACATTTCTAAATTCAGCACTCTTCCTCAAAAAAATGTGAGCTCCATAAGAACATAAATAATCTAATTCTCTTATCCTTAGGCTCAGGCAAAAGGTTCTGCATTAAGCATGTACTTACTTAATAAAGATTTATGGAAGTTGAAAAGTAACAGTGACAATTTGGCTAAAATGGAAATATGATTAAAATGATTGTACATGTATAACCTATATCAGATTGCTGTCTTGGGATGGAAGAAGGTAAGGGAGAGAGGGAGAAAAATTTGGAACTCAAAATTTTACAAAAACTATATCGAAAAATATTTTTACATGTAATGGGGGAGGGAGGGGTAAAGGGTGGAAAGGGGAATAACAGTGGCTTAAGTCAAATCCTATTCTCCAGCCCAAGTAAATGTCTTTTTGGACAGTGAAGACCTCTGACTTGCCCAGGGTCACACAGCTAGGAAGTGTTAAGTCCTCTATCCACTGTGTCACCTAGCTGCCCGCAAAATAAGTCTTTAAAAAAGTTAGACTTAATTAGACTTAAAAAAAAAAAAAGTAGACTGAAAACACACTACCTTTATATAACATATTTTGAAGGACTGATTTATGTACCAAACCTTAAAATATCCAGAAGTAACAAAGGGGGAGTTTGGCACAGTGGACAGACAGCCAGGGGAACCAAGAAGACAGCATTTCACCATTGACACATGCTACAGGTGGGGTGACTTGAGGCAAGTGACTTCTCAGTCTTCCAAAAGAACTCTCAAAGAAAGCACTACAAATATGCATTAGTTAAAGAGGTTCTCTATCACTGAAATCAAGGTCCACACTAAAAAACTAGAGGTAAAAGGAAGAAATGAATAAGAGACAAAGTGGGCAGTAGAGACATCATATCTCACATTAAGACTTATAAATATGGTTGGGTACAATTCAATTCTAGTTCATTCATATCATTGCAAAACATGGTGGTAATATCATTATTAAAAATAGTTGTAAATCTGAATTATGATTTTTTTTTCTAAACATAGAATGAGTTCGGTAACATTCCTGTTACAGAATTGATGTGACATATAATAAGCAAAGCAAAGCAAAGACCATGGATGGAGCCTTTGGGTAGCCCCACACTTAAGAAACAGAAAATAAATGATGAGCTAGCAAAGAGAGAGAAGACAAAGAATCAGGAAAAGTAATTTCATAGAAATAGAGTAAACAGATCCAAAGTTACCCAGGGAAGAGTTAAAAGAGTGCCTTGAGTTAAAAAATGTGGAAAGATCAAGAATGATTTGAATTCAAATCCTGACTCTAAATCTAAAGCTCTGGTCACACTGTACAATCAAGCTATTCCGGTAACAATAGAGAGCATTAAACAATCTCAATTAAATGCCACAAAATGATGACAACCAATCTTTCCCACCCCAAAAGAACTGAAGACTATGAGTGTGAAACACGACACACAATGTCACTTTGCTGACAATGCTGATTAGTTTTACTGAACTGCCAATTTTTTTTTTCTAATTTATTCTTTGTTAGGAAAAATGATTCACTGGAAAAAGGTAGGAATACATTAGGAAACAAATGACTTAAAAGTAAAAACCATCAATAAATCTTTTGTTTGTTTTTAAATGAAGGGATCACTTCTAGTTGGAAAGAATCAACATTTTGGAGAATGGCTCTGTAGAACAGATAGTATCTGAATTTGACCTTAAAGGAACATAGGTTTCTATATAAGATGTAAGAGGAATCCAATCTTAGGAGTGGAAACATATACAAATGCATAAAGAAAAGAAAGCAATCTAGTTTGGCCACATGAAGGAAAATAATGTGAAAAAAGGCCAGGAAAGAGGAGGAAAACACTGTAGAAGCATTAAATGCAAGGACAAGAAGTTTCTATCTTATGGGTAAGTACCTGAAAAGCTTCTGAGTAGTTTGAAAGGCTTTTGAGTATATTAGGAACATGTGCCAACAGAAATGTAAATGAACTTTGGGAAGAGAATCCAGTAACTGGTTGCATTCATTCTCCCATATTACGTATTTAACTACTTTGATTATATGAATAACTGTGTATAACATAGTTTAATATTTATGTAATTACATAGAATGTCCCATAAGTCTCAGTTCAGTTTTAACCTTTAATATCTTAAAACTGTACTAAAACTTCTATGACACTCTAAATATGCACTTGTCTCTACTTTCAAAATGTTGACTTCATTTTTTTTATTAAAAGCTTTTTATTTACAAAACATATGAGTGATTTTTCTGCATTAACCTTTGCAAAACCTTTTTTTTTTGTTCCAAGCTTTTCCCCTCCTTCTCCCCACCCCCCACCCCTAGATGACAGGTAAGCTAATGCATGCTAAATATAAGTTATATGACAAATCCAATATATGTATACATATCTATACAGTTATCTTACTGCACAAGAAACATCAGATCTAGAAAGAGAGAAGAAAAAAAACAACCTAAGAAGGAAAACAAAATGCATGGAAATATTCACAGAAAGCGGTAAAATGCTATGTTGTGGTCCACACTCAGTTCCCACAGGCCTCTCTCTGGACGTATATGACTATCTTCATCGCTGAACAATAGAAACTGGTTTGAATCACATCATTGTTGAAGAGAACCCTGTCCATCAGAATTGATCATCTTATAGTCTCGTTGCTGTGTATAATGTTCTCCTGGTTCTGCTGATTTCACTCAGCATCAGTTCATGCAAGTCTCTCCAAGCCTCTCTGAAATCCTCCTGTTGGTCTTTTCTTACAGAACAATAATATTCCATAACATTCATATACCATAATTTATTCAGCCATTCTCCAATTGATGGGCATCCTTTCAATTTCCAGTTTCTTGCCACTATAAAAAGGGCTGCCACAAACATTTTTTGCACATGTGGGTCCCTTTCCCCCCTTTAAAATCTCTTTGGGATATAGGCCCAGTAGAAACACGGCTGGGTCAAGTGGTACGCATAGTTTGATAACTTTTTGAGCATAGTTCCAAACTGCTCTCCAGGATGGTTGGATCCGTTTACATTTCCACCAACAATGTATCAGTGTCCCAATTTTCCCACATCCCCTCCAACATTCATCATTATCATTTCCTGTCATTTTAGCCAATCTGACAGGTGTGTAGTGGTATCTCAGAGTTGTCTTAATTTGCATTTCTGATCAATAGCGATTTGGAGCACCTTTTCATGTGACTAGAAATGGTTTCAATTTCTTCATCTGAAAATTGTCTGTTCATATCTTTTGACCATTTATCAATTGGAGAATGGCTTGAATTCTTATATATTTGAGGTTGACTTCATTTCTAACCCCAGCATTTAACCCAGTGACTGGCAAAGAGCAGGTGCATTATTGATGTTTGTTGACTGAAGTGGGAGACAAAAAGACCAGTTAGCAGATTAATACAACAATCATTTGAACAAGAGATAATAAGAGTGCAACTTGGAGTGCTAGATGTGATATATAATAAGGCTAAGAAAGTAAGCTGAAGCCAGCTTGTAAAAGGTTATAAAGGCAAAATAGAAGAACATATATTTCATCATAGAAGAAATAGGAAATGAAGTTTATTAAGTAGGGTAATGACATATATGGTCAAAGCTACATTTAAGGATAATTCTTTTATCATCTGTATAGAGGATAAATTGGAATGGGGAGATATTTGAGGCAGAAAGAACAACCAAAAGACTATTGCAGTAGCCAAGGTAATGAGAATGGTGATTGTATATGTGTAATGAAGAGACAGATATTAGATATAGTATGGAAGTAAAAATTATGAAATCTGACAACTCTTTAAATAAGACAAACACTGACTAAAAAGATCAATAACTGCCTACAGATTAATAATATTATTTTGATTTTTATTGTCATATAAATCATATTTTGAGTAACATGATCTAACCTTTAGTTTACCTGAATTCATGTAAAAAAGGTAGAGGGGAACTTGCGGTATATTTGGCTTAAAAAATTTATCTGTAGATTTAACAATTTAAGCAAATTTTCTTTTATTCTACTTATTCTTTCTAATGATAATTAAAATTATATTAGATCTCAAACTGAAACTTGGAACTGATTTATAAAGAACTCATGAAATTAAACTGTACTCCAGTAGGGAAGACAGGAGTACAGTGGGCTATGAGCTTGTGATATGAATATATGCCTTCATTCCTTCTTTAGAATACTCTTATTTGGAGCTAGAAAAGACCACAGTGGCCATCAAGTTATGACCCCTCATTTTATAGATAAGTAAACAGATCCAAAGTCACCCAGGGAATACTTAGAAGCAGGATTTCTTTAAGCCCAGTTTTTTTTTCCATCATATCACACAACTTTCCTTTCTAAAGCTCTCATAAATTTATAGTGAATGTGTCTGTCTCTTCTTCCTTTCTTCCTAGAAGAGTTAAATTATTTTTACAAAAACATGAAGTACTGGAATGCCTCAAGTTGTTCCAATATTTTTTGGTTTACTACTTACTTTCTTTCCTTTTCTAGCTTTGGAAGGAGAAGTTGGAGACAAAAGGAAATTTTAACTTTGCCCTTCCTGATCCTGCCTTTCTTGTTACATAGAGTAGCTTAGGGCTAGCATTTCTGTCTATTTTTTGAGACAGCTGACATATGATACTCTAATGGAAAACACAGGATGAAAAACTTTCATTAACAAGTGAAGAAAACGCAATCTATTAAATCTTCTCACCCAACTAAACAACTATCAATTTTATTTGATTCTCTAGGGTTCTCTAAGTAGACCATCATATCATCTGCAAAGAGTGATAATTTGGTTTCCTCATGACCTACTCTAATTCCTTTAATCTCTTTTTCTTGTCTTATTGCCAAGGCTAGCATTTCTAATACAATATTGAACAGTAATGGTGATAGTGGACAACCTTGTTTCACCCCTGATCTTATTGGGAATGGTTCCAGTTTATCACCATTACATATGATGCGAGCTGATGGTTTTAAATAGATGCTACCGACTATTTTAAGGAAA
>JAJPUD010011188.1:0-56082 GCA_023553655.1 Myrmecobius fasciatus | reverse complement strand
ACCCCTGCACCTGCACAGCATCCCCAAAGTTTTAGGCAATTTGAAAACCATTTAAAGTACATAAGCTTGCACAAGACTTTTGGAATACCTTGTATTACATGTCCTTAAGGTTAGGGACCATTTGGGTTTTCTTTTATCACCTACTATGTGTCTGGCACATAATAGAGACTTTATAAATCTTTATTGCACTGAATTCTTACATCTGAATCTTCCTCACAATATTTCTATAAGGTACTAATTATTATTATTCTTATTTGACATGCAAGGCCTGGAGCTGGGGGTGCAACAGGACCATGGTCATTAAACTAGCCTGAATGAGGCAGACTCTTCTGAGGGCCAGCCCTGAGCCTCTGATGCTACGGATAGAACCAAACTTGTAGCAGCATCCTTCCATTTTACCCAGAGAAGGAAGGCAGCCAAACCAAAGTGAATCAGGGAACAAATAGCAGAGTCTGGCAGTGGAACTGAGATCCTCTGGCCATACATTCAGGGTCCCTTTTTTCTCTACCCAGTCCTGCCTGACCTAGAGCAGAGGCCCAGTTTTCCTGCAACTCCCCCGCAGCCCCAGGTTTTCCTTTAATTATAAATGGATGATTTGTTTTATTCTAGTTTTCTTATGGCTCATAAATACAGAGCCAGGCTGGGAAGGAGTCAAAGGGCCCAGCACATTTTGATATGCAGAAAATTTCGCCTCTGAAAGAGAGGTAAATGTGGCAGGCTCCATCTCTAAATGCTCCCAAGTTGAGGATTATAGATTATAGCTATCAGTGATTTGCATATCAGAATTTTAAGCAGCCAGCCCCCTCCAGCGAACAAGGTCATTTCAAAGATAAAAAATACTTTTTCTTCTCCCCTCCCAACCTTTTAAATTCAGTTTGCATTTCATATAGCTAGAGCAAGATACAGCCCCTCCCCTTCTGCCTCTGCCCTCTGTGCCCTGGTCAGTTGGGTACCTAGGACAGGGCAGAGGATATGGGTGAGGCTCTGTCAGGAAAATCAAGATTAGAAGAGGAGGACAGAACAATAAGGGGGAGAGGGTACTTAGTGTAAGGTGAATACGGAGTCATGGTTGCCCAACAGACTGAAGCATGTGGCTTTCAGTCCTATGCCAGCTTCATCCTGTGCCCTCTGTCTATCAAGAGGAAATATACCCAAGACCATTTTAAATCCTCTACACCCTGAGTGTCAGAAACAGAATGGTGACCAGTGGAACCTTCAGTGTCCAAGAAAGGCTCACAGGACCAGGAGCAAGTTCTCCCTGGGTCAAAGAAAGGTATCCTCTGATGAATGTGAGGGGGAGGCCAGTGAGAAGAAGAGGAAGAATAAATCCTGGTTAATTATTTCTAATGTAGGAAAGACAATTTACTAGGGCACAGAAGAATTAAACCTTAGGGATTGCCAGTGTTTAAAAAAAGTCTCCTGGTACCTAATGTGGGCAGAGAGGTTTATTGGAATTTGATGTATGTGTTGGGGATGGTGGTGAGGGGAGGAGGGAGGAGTTGAAGGGCAGGAGGAAGGTCAGAGTTAGAGAGACATTCTATAAACACTTATCAAGCACCTACTGTGTACCAGATGCACATAAAAAGACAGAACAAAAAACAGTCTCTGCTCCCAATTAGAGATCTCACAATACAAATCACTGATTGGCAGCCATGTTGTTGGCTGCTTTCTCCATGGACATTTCCTACCCCGATGGCTTCTGAGCTACTCCCACTCCTTCCCTTCAGTGTGTCCCATCCAAAATGAAGATGTGTAGGAACCACTGCTGAATTTGGAGTCAGAGGCCATAGGCCCTGTTACTTACCCTCCCTTCAGCTACCTTATCTGAAAATGAGGGGATTGAATCTCTAAAAACCTAGGAGGCTATGCTATGTATGAACTTACAGCTCCAGATTTTCCCATGTTGGGAAGAGTAACAAAAGTGGCTTTCTGTTTATTGTCCTCAGATCAAATTCCACAATGACAATGGAGGATCCAAATTCTAATTTGGGGGGCAAATTTTACTAGAAAAAAGTGGGCCATCAAGTGAGTCCTGGAGAACCACACCTGATGCAGAGATTTCATTTGAGAGTTGATCTATGTTTCCAAAGATAGTTTTCCCAATGAGCTATCATCTTCTTGATCAAAGGCTGGGGCTACTGAGAGGACAGAAAACAAGATGGTGGTAAGGGCCCATTGGAGTTAGGTTGGGATAGGATACATCAAAAGAGAGAGAACAATCACTCTACTTTGCATGGTAGAGTGGACTAAGCCCTGTGGAGATGGGGTCAGTAGCAAGCTGAGTACAAGTTCTAATTCTAACAGTAACTTTATTTCCCTGGATAGTTCTCTTCATGTCTCTGAGCCTCAGTTTTGTCACCTGTAAAATGGGAATTATAATACTTATGTACTACTTCTCCCACAGGAGGATTCTGAGTAATAAACATGAACAAGGAAAGGATTTCCTCAGGGTAGAGAACTAAGGAACTCCCCGTCCAGTTTAGTAGATAAGGCCCAGGGAGTTGCCTAAGGGACACAAAGGTTAAGTGTCCTATAGCTAAGTAGTTAAGTAGTGTCAGAGACAGGGTCAGCACTATCCTCCAACCCACACTGCCTAGGAAGGAAGGAAGGAAGGAAAGAAGGACAGAAAGAAAGAATTAGAGTTACCATCATTGACTGAGTTCCTATCATTAGTCAATTATCAATAATTGTCATTATATCAACAATAGTCAAATATCAATAATCAATCAGCATTTACTGAGGCCTTACTATGCACCAGGCACTTTGCTTAGTAAGCACTGGGGGAAACCAAAAATGCCTTCCAATGCCCTCCCAATCCCATCACCACAACAGTTCCTGCCTTCAAGAAGCTTATGGTCTAATGAGGGAGGCCACATGAAAATAAGTATGTCCAAAAAAGATCGAGGCAGGGTAAAGTGAGGGTAGTCTTGGAAGGAAGAGCTTTTAAAAAGCACTAGAAAAGACTTCTTACAGACAGTAGGACCTTAGCTGAAACTTAAAAAAGGCCAGGGAAGCCAGGAAACCTAAACTCATACCTAGAAGAGGAAGAAAAAGTATATATGTCTGGGCAAAACCAAGAGGTATGGTGAATTTAAGATCCAGCTTGGCAAAACACAAGTCTTGGTTAGTAAGAATGAAGAATGCCCTAAAGTGTCACAGTATTTGAATTTGCATTGCATTCTTGCATTAGACTGGAACCAAAGTCCATATTTTATATAATCATAGCTTAGAATTGTACAGAATTTGAAAATATGAGACTACTTCAGGGAATTCATTAATTGCACTAATCACTGACCTATTCCTAGAGCAGTGATTCTTCTCTTCTTCAAACATCGAGAGTTTCTGCAATCTGCCCCATATAATCTCATTCCCAAGCTTCTGCCATTTTGAATGGTTCCCTAACTTTTTCTGTAACATGGACAATTAGAAATGTGAGTTCTTCCAGAGCAGAGAAGGTTTCAACGGAAAGAAGGCTAGACTGAGAATTAAAGGACCCCACTTACAAGTTCCCAGATTCTGATCTGAGAGACCACTTGGTCTAACAGTCCCCCCATTCCCCCTCCATTACTTATTCAGTTATATCTGATTCTTTGTGACCCTGTGGACCAAAGCACACCAGTCCCTTGGCATAAGGGACTCATCTTCTGATGTATTAGGTCTTCTCCATTTAATAGCAGAGAAAAGTGAGGCAGCCCAAGAAAGATGGAGAGCTTTGTCCAAGATCACATAGGTAGTAAGTGAAAGAGATGAGATTTGAATCTGGGTTCTTCACTTCTAAAGATAATAACCAAAGCCCATTTTACCTCTAAGGGCCTCTATAAAATGAGAGGGTTGGACCTTCCAACTAAGTCTAGGATTCTAGTCTGTCTTTTCAATGTCCCATTATCCCTAGCAGTGCTTGGCTCAGGAGAGGTACTCAACAAGGATACTTGACAGAACTCTCTACTTTGCCCTGGAGATATCCGAGTGGAAGACTGGTAGACAGAGCAGAGGAATGAGAAGCCCACCAGGTTTGGAGACCAGGAACCTGGGCTCAAATCCTGACTACTTAAGTGAAAATGAACAAGACATTTCCCTTTTATAAGCCAGGGGTTTTTCATTGGTAAAAATGAGGATGTTGGACTGAATTATTTCTAAAGGACTTCAGAGTTGGAACTTCTATAAACTCTTGGCATAGGATCAGGTATGAGATTATGTGGGGCAGACTGAACATGTTCTAGGTCATTGAAAAAGGGGGTCAAGATCCTCATGGCGTTAATAGCTTGTCAAAGAGCATATGACAGAACTGGGTTTTGTAATCCTCCTGTATTGGGCTCTAGCTTCGGCTAGTACAGGGCCAGCTGGGAAGACAACAGGGACATCTGGCTTGTAATCAACAGTCCTCCTGAAACAATTTACCCAAAACACCTCCCCCTCCCTTTAATATGGAGAGGACCTCAGTGTCTTCTGATCTAAGATTCACACTGGACCATTTTAATTAAACATGATATGTGCATAGAATAATTATGGAAGGTCTTCACTTTTTTTTGGCAATAAAAATTATTAATATATTTGCATCTTAAATCCCAACTTTCATGAAGTGCTTCCATATGCATGATCTCATTTGAGCCTTACAATGTCTCTGTGAGGTAGGATAGGGTATAGCTCCCTATTTTACAGATAAGGAAACTAAGTCACTTGGCTAAAGGCACAGGGCGAGAAAGTGGCGGAGCTGGGATTGTTAGCCCACTTCCAAGCCCCCAGAGTCACCGATTTGGCTCTCCACAGCCCACAGAGCCAGGGTGAGTCATTAGGGAGGTTAGGAACTGTGTGTACGTGTGCTGAAAATGCCAAAGTGAGTGGTTTGTTACTGTAAGAGAGATAGGAATCACACCGCCAAAGAGGGTTCAGCCAATATAGATGGGAAAGGGGAGGCAGAGGGGGATTCCTCCTCCCCCCCTTCGACTTCCCCCACGTACATTGTCCCTGGGACAGAGACCCAGGAGAGGATGTTCTAGGAGTCTTGGCTCGGGCAAAGCATTCTGGGGGCTGTGGCTCCCCTCTCTCTCCCTCCCTGCCTGCCCTCCATATTACATCTTCACAGCTGCCATTGCTGACATACAGCGGATCCTGAGAGATAAAAAGAAAATTCAGACTGCTCAAAGTTTTTTTGCCAGACCCATTCCTGATAAGTGCAGCGCCTGCAAGAAGGCTGATAGAACGCCTATCACCGCGGTTAGTGTGAGAGGAACAGCCTATCGGGCCGGCATCGCGGGGCTGCCATCAACTCCCTACCACACAGAAATTAATATCACTCCAATTACCAGAACAGCGATGGGCTGGGAGCAGCCGATAATAAAAATCTCTTTTCCATAAAGAATGCAAATAACTCCCAAAAAATAAAATAAAATAACCCTCACTGATCTGAAAAAGAAGGGGAGGGGGGAAACCACCTTCTAACAAGTCAAGTCCACTGCGCTCTTTGCCAGTCTTAAAATTCCCTCCTGGTCCAAGGGGATGAGGGGAAAATGAGTATCTTTAGTCCCAAAGGTAAAGATACCTAGAACCCAATAGCATGTGCCATTTTTTCCTTCCCAGGAGTCTGGAAAAACAAAACTTCTCTTTAGGAATGTTGGGGAAAAAAAGCTGGTCTAACCTTCCCCTCCTTTTTCATCCAGCTTCTATTCCTCCAAGTTAGCAAGGTAATAGGCAAAACATATTTGCATCTTACATTCCAACTTTCATAAAGTGCTTCCATATTCATGATCTCATTTGATCCTGACAATATCCCTGTGAGGTACGGTAGGGTATAGCTCCCTATTTCACGGATAAGGAAACTAAGTCAAGCCACTTGGCTAAAGGCATAGGGCAAGAAAGTTGTAAGAGACAAAATATTGGCCTGAGAGTGAAGACACCTCATTCTACTCCTGGTTCTATCCCTTAGCATAGAGCTATCCCTTAGAAAGAGCTGAAAGGACCTAGAGGGAAAAATGATCTCAGTGAGTAAGTCATAGAGTTACTCCAATTCAGGTCTTTTCATTCCAACCTTCCATTCTCTTTCTACTCTGCCATGCTGTATTCTCAGTGCTAAAGAGTTTGCCCCTACATAAAAGAGGGAAAGGGACCCACATATGCAAGAATGTTTGTGGCAGCCCTTTTTGTAGTAGCTAGAAACTAGAAACTGAGTGGATGCCCTTCAATTGGAGAATGGCTAAATAAATTATGGTATATGAATGTTATGGAATATTATTGTTCTGTAAGAAATGATTAGAAGGCTGGATTCAGAGAAGCCTGGAGAGATTTGCATGAGCTGATGCTGAGTGAAATGAGCAGAACCAGCAGAACCATGGCAACAACAAGACTATATGATGATCAATTCTGATGGACATGGCTCTTTTCAATAATGAGATGATTTGGGCCAGTTCCAATGATCTTGTGATGGAGAGAGTCATCTGCACCCAGAGAGAGAGTGGATAACAACATAGTAATTTCACTCTTTTTGCTGTTGCTTGCATTTTGTTTTCTTTCTCATTTTTTCCCCCATTTTTGATCTGATTTTTCTTGTGCAGCATGATAACTGTGGAAATATGTATAGAAGAATTGCACATTTAACATAGATTACTTGCCATCTAGGGGAGGGGGTGGGAAAAAATTTGGAACACAAGTTTTTGCAAGGGTGAATGTAGAAAATTATCTCTGCATATGTTTTGAAATTAAAAGGCTTTAATAATAAATTAAAAAAAAATAAAGGGTTTGCCCCCAGAACTGGTGACCCATATGTCACTGGTTGGTATCCACTGGCAAATCTCTTCACCACCTAGTGTCTCAGTTTCTTCATCTGTCAAGTATAGGGTCTGGACTAGATGAACTCCTAAGGTCTTTCCCAAGCTCTGACATTTGATGATTCCAAGTAACTGCTTGAGGTCAGAGACCTCAAGCTGCTGGTCCTATAAACAGCAGCTCATCGTTGTAGCATTTGTCACTGATAACAAAGAGCACCTCTGGTCCTTGCTGATCTCAGTCAACAAAGCCCCTCTGTCCTTCTATCCCCCTTCAAAAAAACCACACATATTTGTGTGTTTCTCTCACTCCCCCATCATGACCTCGAGAGAGAAATGGGAATTCCATATTCAGCCTCCTCCCAGGGATGTTATTTCCAGACTCCCTCTGAAAGAGGGAGAGGTAACAGTGAACAGTGAGTCCCAGAGAAAAGGAAGATTCTGGGCAGAGAAATGAGCAGGTGGTCAGTCTTTCACATGGGGTGATTCCTCCCCAGACCAAACCACCAATCGTGGGGGTGTGGCTACATAGCTGAAGCAAGACCTCAGGGAAGGAAGGGGTCAGGGTCACAGCTCAGAGAGATACCTGGCGTCACCAAGGCTAGGTCTGGATTTAAGGAAAATGTCATTAGTATTTATCTCAGTGTCCTGAAAGTGAGTTAAATGGGTCTTCTCCCCTACTGGCAAGATAGTGACAGCTCATCATGCCTTGTGTCATTTACATCTATTTTAAATAGATTGTGCCTTGACACTGGAGCCTTTCCAATTATCCCTTTTTCCTGGCACACCCTGTTCTCACTGTTTCTTCAAATTGTATTCATCATTCAAGTTTCAGGTCAGGCTACCTCCTCCAGGAAGTCTTCCTGGAAGCACTGATCTTCTCTGTTCTCTTCTACCATTTATACATCTTTCCCCCACTTTTTTGGGGTCCAGAACTGTGATTTCACAGGTATAGCGAGCTCCCAGATATTATCCTCCCACCAATACAAATCATTAATGATTCTCTTCTACCATTTATACATCTTTCCCCCACTTTTTTGGGGTCCAGAACTGTGATTTCATGGGTATAGCAAGCTCCCAGATATTATCCTCCCACCAATACAGATCATTAATGATTCTCCTCTACCATTTATACATCTTTCCTCCACTTTTGGGGGGTCTAGATGTGATTTCATGGGTATGGTGAGCTCCCAGACATCCTCCTCCCACCAATACAGATCATTAACTGTTATCAGACAACTTATTCTCAGACAGAATTGCCAATATCACAGAAAGTGGGGTGCCCTGCCATGCCACCTGGACCTTGTTCTTCCTGGTTTTGAGGTCTACAATTGCCACCTTTCCAACAATCTAAAACGCACAATTGAGAGGTATTTACTTAGAATGTCTTCTATTCCTTGATATTATTTCACGTTAATCTTGTCTTCCCAACTAGACTATGTCTTGAGAAAAAAAAAAGTCTTTTTCTGTCTGTGGGAGAACATGGCAGCATGGCGTTGTGCATATGAAAGAAGCATGATCTTTGTTTGTTAGGGGACTGATTAATGGATGCAGCATTGGCTAGAAAATCCAAGGCAAATCCCATTCCTCTGAGCTTCTATTTTTCCATATTTAAAAAGGGGGAAATGGCACAGCTACTTCATAGAGCTGTTAGGAAAGCAGTGTACAAACCTTCCAAGCCCTAGACAGATAGGAGCTACTTTGCCTGCCCATGTAAGGAATGACTGGTCATTACACCAAAACCAGTGAAACCCAACAGGTATCAGATGGACTTAATCATATTGTCAATGAAAGGGAAATCAATGGGACTGTTTATAAAGTGGGAAGGGTTAAGACCAAGTCCTTCCCCTTCCATACTTCTTTTTTATTTATGAATATTCTGTTCTTCTGCATAGAATATATGAAGATAGGAACATTTTCTTTGGGAAACAGGGACTTTTATCTTTGTATCTCCAGAAACTAGCACAGCTCTTGGCCCTTAATAGTCACTTATAAATATTTGTTGAATGACAGACGGACATTGCCTTCTGAGAAGGTGGTAAATGGGGGAGAGGCGGGATTACGCTTCCCTCAAAGGGTAAAGCATTCTTGATGAATAGTAACGGGTGGCTCTGTTGGCCTTTTGTCCTGCACTGTCCACTTCTGTGGTTAGAATATCTCAGGGACGTCCCCGGCCTGCCCTGTTCACCAAGAGTAATTGAGATTGTTGGCTAAAGGCAAGGAACTGAGACCATGACCAGCCGGCCCCTGGGCTGAATAACAGAAGCATCTCTGAACACAGTGGCTGTTAGAGTGGTCATCGAATGGCCTGGCCGTTGGGAAGGCTTTGTTGAGTCAGCCAATGTTCCCTTCCCCCATCTCCCATAATGGTCATCGGGGTCCAAGAGCAGGGAAGGAGGGAGCAGAGAGACAGGCTGATTAGACATGGGAGGCCTAAGATTTCCTGTCAGCCCATCCCGGAAGGGCCAGTGTTATCAGTTATGCCTGGAGCCTGTTTCCTTTCCTGGAGAAGATTGAAGGGAGGGGGAAGTGCCTTGGGATCACTGAGGAACTATCTAGGCAAGGGGGCAGAGATGGGAGAAGACGGGGGGCTGAACACCGGCTCGCCCAGTGCCTCGCATCTTTCTTGGCACTTAGGAATCTCAGCACGGCAGTAAGAAGATGCTTTCCTATTCTGTGCTTTTCTCCGTAGATGTGGGAAGACCCTCACCAAATTGGGGGTGTCTGGCTAACAAGAGGGGGACTATCACAAGATAGTCCTGGTCCCACGTCAGGAGGAGCTGCTCCCCTTTGCAGAGGGCATCTTGTGGATAATTCAAAGCATTTCTCGGTCTTAAGGCCCATTCAGAAAGGCCAGATTCCCCATCACCCAGTGAATTCACAGGTCTTGCTCTAGAAATCTCTGCTCCCAGGGGATAGAAAGGGACCAAGACAGGGCCTTTCAATAAGGCTCCCAACCCAAACTACATGTTGGAGAGCACCATTTATTCGGCTAGAGATCCCCATGGAGCCGTCAATTAGGAAGGAAAAGGGAAAAGGTGTGATATGATTGATTTCTGCTTGTGGTCAAAGAAGGGAAAATGACCCAAAGAGACCATTCTCAAAACTGGCATTTCTAATCTCTTCCTAATCCGCCACACATGTATGGGTTTTCTGGGGTGCACAGTGATCCCCTTTTCCAGCTCTTTCTTCAAACATCAAGTAAGATATGCAAAGTTATTTGCAAACCTTAAAGGACTAAGCAAAGGCCATTGATTACCATTACTATCAATGACTATGACTACAATAACTTTGCACTCTTCCTTCTCTGCCCACCATGGTTTTCATCCTCCTTGTCAACCATCAATCAAGAGGGAAGCATGACAAAATGCAATGAATGCTGACTCAGAAGACAGAGGACATGGGTCCAAGTCCTGTCTTTGAAGCTTATTATCTATGTGACCTCACACAAGCCACTTAACCTCTAGGCCCATTTCCTTATCTGAAAAAAAAATGAGGGCCTGGACTAAATATCCTCTCTTCCAGCTCTACGATCTGATAAATAAGAGAATCCAGGAATTCATAATATGCTCAGATGCTTTTAGGGGCTACTGCCCCCAAAGTGTTTCTGGCTTCACTTGGGTTCCCCTGAGGACCATAAACCAGAAGTCTTTTTCAAGACTCATCTATAAGACTATCTCGTGGCCTCCTTATTCTGACTTTTAAGTATCTCTCCACTGGTGTTGATATTTCCTATCTGATATTTCCTATCTGATAAATAGTACATTTCCCTACAAAGCCTTACTCTGTCAGGATATGGTGGTAAACTTGGGTCCTGGAGATTATATCAGAGAAGGAAGCATTTCAGCAGGTCCTACCTGGGCTCAACAGTGGCCATCATCCCGGGACCATTCTAGCTAAGTCTGAATTGGTCACTAGGGAAGGGATTTTTCGCACATCACTCATGATGACCATCATGTTTAACAACCAACCACTTAATGATAATAGTAATTATTTATTTAGTGCTTTAAGATTTGCAAAGCTCCCTTGAGAGAATATAAATACCTTGAAGACAACAACTGTTTCATTTCTGTCTTACTTCCCTGGGCCCAGCCCCTGACCCAAAGCAGACATTTAATAAATGTTTGTCAATTGATTGACATACAAGGACACAATCATGAATCCCTGAAGTACTGCTACAATACACAGAAGCCTGGTTTCCAGTGGCCCAAAGCTGCTCTCCTCAAGTCAGCCCTGATCAAAGCCACATACCTCCAGCTCTTTCTCAGAGAGAAGAGATGCCATCAGCCATGACAAGGAGAAGCACTTAGGCTTTCGTCTCTGCCTCAGGCAATGTGAAATAACCCATCTGCTCCTTTCCTCCACTCTGACTCCAAGACTTCTTTCAAAAATGACCCTAGCCCAAATCCTTCTACTGGCGAAATCTTTCTAAGCCCCCTTCCGGACACAGACATAAAGGAAAAAAAATGGGTTCAGAAATCTAAGTATAGTCCAACTTGACTCACTCCATGTTCTGTGTCGGTCTCCTCACATCCATTCTTTGAAGGTGTTTCCTTTTATTTTCTTTACATTTTTAGCTAATTTAGGATTAGTGCAGCTAATATCTATAGCACCCCTCCTTCCTCCCCCTGTCCCATCTCTACATCTCTGCTTAGTGCTCCTTTTTTCAGAATGCTTTCTCCTGTTGAACTCTTACTTCACCTGCAAAATCTAGCTCAAAAGGCATCTTCTTGATCAGTCCCAAGTGATAGGTATTCTCCATTTTCTGAGCCCCGGTAGCATTTTCTCTTAATAGAACTCATCTTGTTCACTCTCTTAATAGCACTCATCATATTCACAAAGAAGGAACTTAGCAGTCACCCAGAATAACTTTTTTATTTTATACAGGAGTAGACCTAAAGATATTTAAGTGACTTGCCCAACATCCTATAGGTAATGAGGAAGAGAGCCAGAATTTTAATGTGTATCCTTTGATGAAAAAATCTAGCATTCTTTCCACAATACCAAGATGGTAGTTATTTGTATCTAGGTCTTAGTCCACCCAATCATTTTATTTTCCCCCTCCATCAGATGGTAGATTCCTGGAGCAGAAGGACCAAGCCTTGCTCATCTCTGTATGTTCCAGAGCACCCAGTGCCATGCTTTGTCCTCAGGAAAAATTCACTGAATAAATAGCTGTCTAACCCTCTAGCCATTCATCCATCCCTTCATCTCAGACTAAATCATATACATATAGACATCTTTTCTTCTCTCTTCAATAGTGTCTGTCCTTCCCTATCCTTCTGGTCCCAAATTTATAAAAAAAGAAGGCAGACACTGCAAAATGAAAACAGACCTCTCCGTATTCTGCTAAAGGGTTTCATTAGAGTAGAATGAGAGCCAATACGACAGCCAGCCTGGTCCAGCCATCCTACCACTGGGGGCATTTGACTGAGACTTAGTTTTTCTCCTTCCTTATCAGTACCAATTATACTTCAGGATACAACTCAGACAGACTTTCCTTCTCCCATTTTTTGCCTCATAGCATCTTACTTTGAATCCTAGGTCTTAGGAAAGAGAGACACGATTCAAGAACTTCATTTTCTGTTTAACATATATTGGATTATTTGTTATCTAAGGGAAGGAGAAAAAATTTGGAACCCAAAATTTTGCAAGGGAGAATGTTGAACACTATCTTTGCATATATTTTGGAAAAAAAAACTATTAAAAAAAATTCATTCCCAAGACCCTTCATGTAATGGACCTCCCTGAAGTCACAGAAGATAGGTTTCACTATCTAAAACACATCAACCTAACTCTTGCTATTGCAGAAAGACTAACTCCCAATCCTAGGAAAAGAGACAGAGGGATACTGAATGTTAAGAAGAAAGAATGAAGGAAAGAAAGAACTTGACTGAAGGTGATAGGAATGAGGGTGGGAGTATCAAATATGAGAGTAAAAAAGAGACAGACAGAGAAAGACAAGGGGAGGGGGCAGGGGAGTGAAAAAAGTGAAAAAAGGAGGGAGGAGGGAGACACTAGGCCAGAAGCTCTTTACCTGGACTGTGCACCAAGGTACCTGACTAATTTTCTGGAGTTTGTGAGCTTGAATGAGGGAAAACCTGCATTTTTTTTTCATTATAATTGGTTTTCTTTATAAACTAGGTAGTTTATCTTATTTATTTCAAATAAATAAATGTTTTCCCCCCCAAAAAAAACATTATTCTGAGAAGGGGGTCCTGAGTTTCACCAAACTGCCAAGGGGTCCAGGTCACAACAAAAAGCCTCTGACCTAACAGAAAAGGAGAGAGAGAGAGGAAGAGGGAAAAGAGGAAAGGGAGTGGGAGAGAGAAGAGGGAGAAGAAGTGGGAGGAGGAGAAAGAGAGGGAAAGAGGAAGAAGGAGGAAGGAAGAGGAGGAAGAGAGAGAAGGAAATGGGATGGGGAGGGGGGAAAAGAGACTGGGCAAAATGGAAACAATGATAAGATGGGTAGAGGAAAGAAACTAAGGCAGAGGAAAAGAGGAAGAGAAGAACACTACGAAGAATGATTTCCAAGAATCAGACTGAGAAGGGAGGGAGGATCTCAAATTCCACAAGGCTTGGAGGAGACCAAGGCCTTCTCAGCACATCCCCATCCATCACACATCAGCCTCTTGTGTGCATGGCCCTGCACCAAAGCGAGCTCTGGGCAGACGGAGAGACGGCGGGGAGGGGGAGGGAGAGATGGAGATCAAACGGCTGGTTACCTGGCCCATTCCACGGGCTTGCCTCTTCTGGACCACGGTCAGGCTCTTGCTCCTCTGGCTCTTTGGGGCCTTCTGGGCTTTCCTGACTGTCTCCTTCTGTTGAGGTAAAAGCACAGTCACTTTTCCTGCTCCTGAACTGAGGGCGAGGTGGGCCAGGGGCCTTCCCTCATCATCTTCCTCCCCTTCCTCCCCGCCCCGAATCCCACCCCTGTGGGAGAGCTTTTGCCAACAGGGGATTTCACTTCCAGATTTACGATCGTTCGGCCCTCAATTCCACCGCGGGCTCCTAAGTGCCAGCACAGGAGGGGACTGAGCCTTTGGAAGGAGCCCAAGGGGGAGGGAGGGCAGAGGGGACGAACATAACAGCTGCCGCCATTTTTTTCCGGGTGCTTGGAAACTCTGCGGCCTCTTTGATTAACAGCAGTAAGAATAATAATAATGACGGTTGCTGTTAATAATTATAGCAAGCAGAGGAATCACCCTTCCCGCCTCACCCAGGGACACAGCTCCTGGGCCTTGCTCCATGGGTGGTATCTGCCTAGCAACTTGATAACAATTATTTTTCTCTTATTAACTGCTGTTGGAGATGCTGCCGATAAGCCTATGTGCATATGACAGTGGGGCAGATTAGTGCGCAAAGTACATGTTTGCCTTTACATCCTGGGGTTGATAACCACGGTGGCCCCAATCGATGGGCACCCAGAAAGTACGCCCATGGGTGACGTCACCGGCATTTCAGATTATTAATGCCGGCGATAAGCCTGATGATTAACATCAAATAAATCAATCATGCCGTATAAAAGTCCTATTATTTTTGGCTATAAATCAAAGTAGATGGCATATTGATTTTTATCCATCTCGGTGAAAGCTTTCCTATGTGGCCACAAGAGCAGTGGTTACTGCAGCCGCTCAGCGTTATCGACCCTATCAACTTTTTATCAAAACAGGCTAGTACCAGGTGCAGCTCGGGCTGCTTTTCCCAGCTCCCTAAGCAGCCACCCCCACCCCCACCCCTCACTCCCCCCTTTCCCTATCTGCCTCTGCTCTGCATCAGCTCTGAAATCAGATAAGGTGCCTCCTGCTTCCCTTTCAGACCAGCCAGGGTCAAAGTCTGCCACCAACGAACCACTTGCCCTTTGACAAGTTGTTAGCTCCCACCACCAAATTCCAAACCCTCTCGCCGGCTCTTTGCCTCTCCAAAGTCCCCCGTGGGATGAGGACGTGGTTGGAGATAAGGGAAGGAGTTGGCCATGGGACACGATCCTTAGCCAGGTCTCCTTGGAGGGGTAAAAAGGAACCCGGCCTCAGAGGCTGGCTCAGCCACTTGCTACCTGGGTGACTCTCTCTCCCTGCCCTGCGTTTCCTCATCTGTGAAATGAGGGGGCTGTTACACGACCCTTCCAAGTGTTGAGGTCTTAGGTTAGAGAAGAGTGCTCAGAAAATCAAGGTTGGAAGGTCAATTCTCCCTGATTCCATCTGTGTCCTACCAGGGCTAGGATATTCCCAGTCATTGGGAAATGTGTGTCCTGGTCACAAGGGGAAGGAGACCAGGCAAGAAATGGGAATAGCTCAGCGGAAATCTATCCCTACTGCTTGGGGAAGAAAGGAAAACCATTGCTGGCCTATGTCACCCCAGACACACCAGGCAGTCAGGAGTTGTGTATGTTAAGTCCCTCCCCCATCGGGGGGGTACAGCGGGCAGGAGGGTCAAGATTGGCACGGTCAGTTCAAGGAGCCTTTGCAACCTGGACTCTCTCTAACAGCCTCTTATCAGCTCAGATTATCAAAAGATCCCAATCCAGCTGCCCACGCACCAAGGGGCTGACGGGACCTTTTTTATTTTTAATTTTTTTAAACCCGCTTTCCTGTTATCTGGGCCTAAGTTCCCATAAAAGGCTTGGCTATTGATTTCTGGGTGAAAGACCAGGATCCAGGTGTCAGACTGATTTCCCCCAACTTGGGTGGGAATGAGAACTCTCTGACAGCCACAAATGGGAGAAGGATGTGGTCAGGAATGGGGGTGGGGAGAGATAGGCAGAAGGGGCCAAACCACACAATTTCTTATCGCCTTTAAGGGATGGGCTTCCATGGCTGGCCTCTACTTGGGGTTGGGGGTGGGGAGGAAAAGAGAAGGAAGACATGACTGAATACACCTTGGCCTTTCAAACTCACGCCACCTCACAGAAAGAAGGTCCCCTTGCTCAGCAAGAGCCGGTGGGGTTGGACGGGCTGAGCTTGGTTCAAATGCCAGCTGGGATACTTCCTACCTGGGTGACCTTGGGGAAAAAGGTCAACCCACCTCTCTACCTTCAAATGTCTGTAAGATGAGAGAGGATTGGCTTATATGGCCCCTTTCAGCTCAAAATTGAATGTCCTATAGCTTTTTTTCCCTCTGGGTTTAATCATAAACTACCAGACCTTGAAAGAACAAGTCTTAGAAAGTCCACCTAGCCCAGTTCTACACTTAAGACATCTGAGACCCAAGAGAGATGAAGAAATTTAAGACTATACAATACATTAGAGGAAAAGGCAGGAATAAAATGTGTGTTTCCTAATACTGGATCCAAATCACTGCTAATTCATATTTCCAAAAAGCTTAAAGATTTACAAAGCATGTGCCTACAGGAGGGAGACAGACTTTATACAAACATTATTCTCCAGCTTTTGGAAATCAGGAAGCAAGCTCACAACTACTAGGTCTAAGATCCAGCCTCCATGCTGGACCCAGAGCTGAAATTCCCTCTCTCCCTAATTTTTAAATTTCTATCTCCATTCAAGGTTTAGCTTCAACACCAGTCAACATCAAACTTTTTTGAATCACCCCATATTGTTAGCAATTCCTTCCTCATAATTAGTTTGCATATATAACATATTCCTTATCTGTGGATATGCTATTCTCCTTTCCAAGAATGTAAATCCCAGGTAAGGCTGGATACCAGATCTCCTAATTTCCAACCCAGAGCTCTTTCTGTCTGATTTCTCAAACAAGGGACTAACATTTGCTAGGACTATACAGAACCACTGTTCCTCAAATTAATCTGACCATCAATCATCTTTAGAATTGACTTAGATTGAAAGAACCCCAAAATGCTGATTTGGCCTTGTGGGCTGGCAGTGGCCTTAGAGATACCAAATATGTCAGCCACCTCCATCTCCCATCAGTGGCTGCTGGGAAATTATTGGAACAGGATCCAAGCCTCTAAAATGACGCATGTGATAAGCTTTTTGATGTAGCAATATTGTATGTAAGGCAGCTATGTGGAACAATAGATAGAGCATCTGGTCTGGAATCAGGAAAACCCGAATTTAAATCCTGCCTTAGACATTTATAAGCCATGTGAACCTAGGCAAATAACTTAACCCTGTTTGTCTCAGGAAGAAATGTCAAACTACTGTCTTTGCCTAATAAACCCCAAATGGGTTCATGAAGAGTTGGACATTACTGAAACAACTGAAGAGCAACAACAAAAATCACATCTAATATGTGAGAGGAAAAAAACCTCATTTTTGAAAACATTTTTTAAATGTTGATAATACAGGTAATTTTTTTTCATGGACTGCTTGCTACATATCCTGGAAAACTGCTCTAGACAAACATAAAGTCAATCAATCAATCACTCAGTCAGCATTTATTGTCAGGTCAGGGTAGGACCAAACTATAGGCACTGGGGATTAAAGAGAGCTAGAGTTTAGAGTCTGTCTTTGAATGGGGAAGACAAGGTGTTCTGGGGAGAGGGGCTAGAAGGAACTCATCATCTGCTGGGCCAACAAACAGGAGAGGCTCCCAGGGAGCAGAGCCTCGGTTAGAATACCTTCCTGCTTCATCCTTCTCAAAGAGCCAAGGAAAGGCTCCAAGAGTGTCTGAACTCTGACTAAAGATATACTTTCACATCCTCCAATGGCGGATGCATTCAAACCCAGTCTATCACAACAGCCACAACTGAGGCTCAAGTCAATGGCAATCCAGAGCAATTTACTTCATCACCCTACATCCTCATCTGCAAAATGAGGGGGTTGTTCCACTGGCTGGGGAGGCTCCTTCTTGTTCTAGATCTCTGCCTTTGGTTCTTTGACAACAGAACCACAGAATACGAGATGAAAGAGATCTTAGCATTTTGCAGACCTGCTTCAAGCTCTTTACTGCTGTTACTGTTCATTCATTTTCAGTCCTATATGAGTCTTTGTGATGCCATTTGGTGTTTTCTTGGCAGATTGCCATTTCCTTCTCCAGCTCATTTTATAGATGAGGAAACAGAGGCAAACAGGTGAAGTGATTCCCCAGGGTCACACAACTAGTAAGATCTCTGAGGACAGATTTGAAGTCAAGACGAAATCTTCCTGATTCAAACCCAATGCTCTCTCCACTGTGCTACCTAGTTTTACAGATGAGGATAGCATCTGCTTACTTACTGTGTGCCAGGCTCGGCACTAAGCATAGGAGATACAAAGAGAAATTAAACATTCTGTAACCAAAAGAAATGTATGTGTTCATTAGGAGAGAGGCAGAAAGATATTTGTGTGTGTGTGTGTGTGTGTGTGTGTGTGTGTGTGTGTAGAGAGAGAGAGAGAGAGAGAGAGAGAGAGAGCGAGAGAGCATTCTGAGTTCTGATGTGCCATTTGTCATTGGAGAGAAGTAGCCTGCAGAGAAATGCTGGTCAAGAAAAACCCCTTTTCCCTAGTGTCTCATCCCACCTCCTGTTTTTCCTCTACCTCTCTCTAATTCTATAGTCAAAGAGCTCCTTTAAGAAGATACAAACCACTGGGATTAGAAACCTTTAAACCCTTCTCTGGCCCTCACAGAAGAAATTGCGGCAATACTCTGAAGGGGTCACATTTCTAAGGCTGATAATGATTCCCTTGAAGTAAAGAAGGCTCCCAACCCTAGATAGTGAGATAAGCCCCAATCTGAAAAAGTCCCTTTTATTGAGGTCTCTCTTCAGTGGGGCCCTTGTGGTCCCTGCTATTGACCTTTAACTTTCTAAGGAGAATAGTCTTGTGAAGGAAGAAGAGCCCCATCTCTTTCAGTAAGGGATTCTCTTGGATTATAAAGAAGCTACTATCTTAAGACTCCCAAAGAGCCTTAGATCCAAAGTGGAGGCAACCCAGGAGAAGAAAGCCTGGCCATACCTCCACCCAGAGCTTGATGTCTGGGCTGTGGGGCCCTTCCATCTCCGCTCTCAGTCTTGTCTGACACTAATAAGATCCTCCAAACATTTTTCCTCTATTTGTCCCTGAAGTCCAATTTAGTTCCTCAGGAACTATAAGAGCCATATCTGCAGCTTGAAACTACTAGGTCAGGGCTTAGGGACCCAGCTGGGATCCCTCTGCCCGGCAGAAGCTGCTTCCCATCTCCAGGCAGACAATGCAGTGACTTTTGATTGTGGTTGCAAGAACTCTGTCCACTTTTCTCTCCCCCATCACAAAGATAAGCTGAACTTCCTATAAGTTTTGCCTTATGTCACTAGGCTCAAGGCAATAGCTTCCTCTCTGAGAATTACTTTGCTTTTACTTACTTAGGACTTAGTTGTCTTCCATGTTAAGTAAAGGGATGAACTGAGTCAGAACATCTGATTGTGAATCCTGCTCCTACACGTAAACATAAAACCGTGTGACCAGAGGAAAAGCATAAAACCTCTCTGTGCTTCCATTTCTTTACTTTTAAGTTGCAGGGAAACCTTTCCCTATTTCCCTTACATGGTTGTCTCAAGGAAAAGTGATCAGTAACCCTTATAGAGCTACAAAAATGTAAGTTATTTGGCAATCACATATAGCCCTGGAAATCTTTATAGAGTTTCTGCTTAAAAAGCAAGAGCTTGGCAGATAAACAAAGAATATGAGCAAACAGTTCTCAAAACAATTGCAAACTAGTAGCAACCATATGAAAGAATGTTCCAAATCATTAATATATTAATACATTAAAACAGAAAAATGCCAACCAAACAGCTCTGAACTTTCACCTTACATTCAGAAAAGGTGACAACAATTGATATTTGGGAGGATGGAAAGGCAGGCACACTAATACACTGTTAGGAGAGCTGTGAATTGGTTCAACAGTTTTGGAGAACAATTTGGAGTTATGCAAGAAAAGTCACTACCATGTGCATGCCCTTTAACTCAGAAATTCCACTGCTAAGCATACACACCAAAGAGGTCAAAGATAGAAAGGCTGCCTGTGCCGAAATATTATTAGCAACAATGTTTTGTGGTAGCCAAGAACTGGAAAAGAGATGTGCGTTAATTGGGAAATAGCTAAGTAAATTACATTATGTGAGCATAATGGAGAATTACTACATTACAAAAATGATGTATCTGGAGAACACAGAATACATGAGAAGACCCAAAATGGAATAAGTCAGACCAGGAAAACAGTATAGATTCTGTGGGTTCCACAATGTGAATGGAAAGAATGTCAATGACAACCCCAAAATCAATACATAGTGCTGGGAAATTACAAAGACTGATTCTGGTACCCAAAAAGGGATGAGATAAGATGAGGATGATAGCTGCCATTTATATTGTCCTTTGTGCTTTTGAAAAGTGCCTTACCAATTATCTCATCTGGTCCTCTCAAGAATCAGGGGAGGATATTATTACCCTCATTTTTACAGAGAAGGAAACTAAGGCAGAGGGTTGTCACTTTCCCAGGGTCATGTAAGTAGAAAGTATCTGAGAGTCTATCTCCTGATTGTGGGGCACCCCATATCATAATAGTTACTTTGGTAAAACTAACCAGCAGGAGAGAAAAGGCCACATGAACAGCCAAGGCTGGTATTTGCTACAAAGCTCTTGACCTTGCAGTAGACTCTTAACAAGCTCCTCAAAAGATCTTAGTTGTCCATCTAACTCCTCATGAACACCCTCATTTTATAGATCAGGAAAGGGAAGCAACTCCCCAAGACTTCCAGTGCTTAGCAGAGTACCTGACACAAAGTAGGAGTTTAATAAATGTTTATGAATTGAATTGAATAGAATTAAAGTCCCAGAATGAACTCGCAGCTAGACTCTACTAAAAATTTTCAGTGGTTCACTACTGCTTCCAAGACAGGACCTTCCCTGATTCAGGTCAACCAGGTCTACATTCACCATGACTCATTATTTCTCAGCAAATCCTCTCATTGCACAAAAGGAGCGTCCTGAAGTCTGAAGCAACGAGGAGGAGGTTGGTTCTCTGGAGTCTGGAGCTTCCAGTGGGGAGAGGCCATTTCCCAGATCAGGTTAGTCTGCAGTATCTGGATCTGGATTCTGAGAATAATTACTGTCCTCCAAGAGGAGCTGACGAATCTCTTGCAGAGGTCCAAGGCAAATGGAGCCAGCTTTGGAAAGGGCTCCTTCTCCTTGAATCACCATGAAGGAGAGGGCTCTTACAAAAGACAGAGTGAATCTGATGGAGGCAGGCTCAGGGACACAGGCGTAGGCCCTCCTATTCCACTGATGGGGAAAGTTAGACTTCAGTGGGTGGTACCAGTGGCCCTAAACTAGAGGGAAGGTGAAAGGTGAAGGTCACTGGCAAGGGTGGATGGACCCACCTAGAGATCTGGGTTTCCTTTTTTCTCAGCTATTAAAGCTCTCCAGACTAGACTCCCATATTGAGTGATTGTAAGGAAGGGAAAAATACCTTATGGGTAATTAATTAAGAGCTCTTGGGCAGGGCAAGGGGATAAATTCCAATTAATTAACCTCCAAGGTGTCAGCAGCTTGGCTCTATGCCTAATGGCCAATGTGGATAGCAGAGACCCAAAGGTCCTTTCTGTGCGAGAAAGGAAGGAAAAAACCCCAGATAATCACCACCTCCTGCTATACTAGGTTGGCAGAGGGTAAATGACCAGGGCTCACTCTGGTCAGTGTCCCTGCCTGCCTCTCAGACAAGTACAGGAGAAAAGCAGAGGACTGGGGGTCAGGAACATTGGTTTCCTTAATTGTGGGGATTTAGATGAGTCCTCCCCATCTCCTTCCCATCCCCCTACCCCCAATCTTCAACATCCTTGGAGTAAGCTGGTCAACCTCAGGAAAATCCTGACCTCGAGACAGATTGACTCAGTGACCCTGGGCAAGTACATGTAATTTCTGTGTGCCCCAGTCCTAAATCTAAATTAGAGAGGAGGCCACTGTCTGCATGGGCAAGGAAGAGTTCCCCACACCAAGAGAAAAATGTAACAAGACGGCATCCAAAAGTCTCTTCCAGCTCTAACAATTAACTATCCTTAAAGCTGGAAGTTCTCTCTGCCTTCTGGGATCTGAAGATCTTTCATTCTCTTAAAAATTACGGAAGACCCCAGTGAGTCTTTGGTTTCTCTGAGTCTAGGGATGTATTAGACCCAATTCATCCCAGTTCCCTAGAGGAACAAAATCAGTCTTCACTTACACTTTTTTTGACTGTCTAAACAACAGAGGGATGAAGAAAACAAGAATAATGCTGATTTGACTGAAAAGTGAAGCATGTACACATTGGTTTTTGGAAAGCCATTTATCAGTACTTCTCTAGTTATATTTATTAATATTTACTGTAGTAGGAATTAAAGTGGATAAAAAAATTTAAACATTATTTAAAATAATAAATTAATTATATATTAACATAAATAACATTTTAATGAAAAAAAATTAACTATATTTCTCCAAACGAGAAAAATTTGGTGAGAAGAATAACTTTAGTTCATATATTTTTGCAAATCTCTTCAATGTCTATCTTAATGGAAGACAGCTTGATTCTGATATCTGTTTCTGCATTCATTTATTCTATTACAATAGGTAGTTTTAGTTGAAATATATGAAGAAAACTTGCAGATATATAGTCAGAAAAAGGAGCAGGTTAAATAATATCTATGTATTATTGTAAAAATAGTTTTGATCTCTAGGATTCCTTGAAAGGTCTTAGAGAAACTCGATGGAGTAATCACTGGAGCACACTTTGAAATCTGCTTCTCTTAGCCCTTTAGGACCCACTTCTAATTCCTGAGCACACACTGGACAAGAATTATTGACCCAATCTTAGATGGGGAGAGAAGGGGGCTGTAGCTTACCACTGCAAGGAGGGCTCACGGGGTCACACTCTCCTGGGGCCTCAGGATCTGAAGCTCCTCCCTCTCTCTCTGATTGGCTGGCATCCTCGGCCTGATTGTCTTCTCCTTCCTCCATGTCACCAAGAGAACCTTAAAAAAAAAAAAAAAAAAAAAACCAGTATGGTGGTCATACAGCTGTGAGGTTCCAAAGGGCTCATACCCAAGTTGGACCCACTGTTGCTTACTCTCATGCTTGGTACAACTGGGCTCTTGTGGAGACCAGCCTGAAAACTGGGTAAGACTAGCCCCTTTTGGCCCTAAAACCACACAGGAAGGTAAAGGTGAGGGGATGCCATTCCCATTTTTCAGATGAGATGACTGAGATCCAAAGAATTTAAGCGACTGCTCTAATTGTTTGAAACCTGGCTTTGTCTGACTCTCAAGTGTAAAATCCCATCAAATGCACCAAGGAAGGGTCTGGCCAGTTAGTGACACTTCATCTGTTCTCTAAGTTCATCTATCAACTGCTCAAGGCAAACCTACTCTTAGGAACTGAGAGCAAGGGATTCTCCATCCCTGAAAGAAAGGCTTCCAGCTTGCAGAAAGATCAGGAGAACAAGAGGGGGGAATAAGTTGTAAAGATCTGGAGATATCTAAG
The DNA here is from genome assembly GCA_023553655.1 of Myrmecobius fasciatus. NCBI lineage: Eukaryota > Metazoa > Chordata > Mammalia > Dasyuromorphia > Myrmecobiidae > Myrmecobius > Myrmecobius fasciatus. The sequence continues at coordinate 32,945 of JAJPUD010011188.1, read as the reverse complement.
TTATTTGAAGAGCCCCAAAGCAAGTCCTGGCTGTGGACGTGTACAAGAACTCATAGCTCTTAGTCTTAAACACAATTACAATTATAAATTCCTTCCTTCCTTTTTCTTTGCTTTCCCAATTAACAAATATGTATTTTTCTTCTTCTCATCTCCATCTTGAAATTAAAAGAAAAACAGAATCATTGCAACAAATATGCAAGAAAATTCCCACATTGGCCCCATCCAAAAAAATGTGTCCAATCCATATATTCTTAGACTACAAACATAAGGCACTTGTTGTTGACTTGTATGTAGGCAAACTATTGGACTAAGGAGGTAATAAAGATCATTAGCTTCAAGGCTGAAAGGGACTTCAACAGTCATCTGATCCATTTCACAGCTGTAGAAATTGGGTGACGTGCCCAGGGTCACCCAGGCAGCAAGTGACAGAGGCTGAATTTGAATCCTGGTCTTTCCACAATGTATTTAACACACATTTATTAAGTACCTATTAAGGATAAGAACCTGTGCTAGGTACTGAGAAAATGATACAAAGAAGAGCGACATGGTCGCTAGTTTCACAACGCTTATAATGTAGTATGGGGATTAGACACGTAGGCAGATTGTGCTGCAAATGAGAGAAAATACTGAAACAGGAGTCCCAAGTCTTGGGTTCTAGTCCTGATCTCTTCCACTAACTAGATGTAAAAACAAGGGCAAAATGGTCCATCTTAAGGTTCTTTCCAGTTCTGATATTCCACAATCCTAAAGAAATGCCATTCAAGGTAGGACATTTAAATAATAAAGGTTAGCATTTAGACAACACTTTATCAACATTATCTCATTTGAGTATTACAAAAACCCTGGAAAGGAGATAGGTGCTGTCATGATATCCCTTTTATAGTCAAGGAAACTAAGGCATCCACTCACCCAGGGTCACACAGTTAGGACATGTCTGAGACTGGATCTGAACTCAGGTATCCCGGGCTCTAGGTTCAGATTTTCACTGAGTCACCCCCAGAGATCATCTAACAGAATGCTTCCCTGAACAGGAATCCCCCTATGTTTAATGTCCCTCACTCCTTGAATCAGTCAGTCTGATGGGAGGCACCAAAACCCCCATATGACTTGGGTTGTGGTGCCTCCGAAAGCACTCCCCAGCCTTAATGTCTCCAGTTATCTGAAGAAGACAAATGAAATCTCTCAAACATTTAGCAAGGAAATGAAAACCCCCACTTTGCTTTTTTGGAACACAGAAAAGAGAATAGGGGAGTGAGGAGGAGTATCCACATTCTCGGAGCGTTTCCCAACTCCACAAAGGATGGAAATGACAAATTTACTAGTTCGAGGCACCACTGTGTCCCAACATCCCAAGAATCCATATTTCTGAGTGCTGCTTTCCCACTGGGCTGGGGTTTGGAACTGGCGGTAGTTTTGGCAGGGAGAGGACAATGTGGGAAATCTCAGGGCCATGCTATGTTATATATAGATATGAAAAGGAAGATGATCTAGGTTAAATCGGATGTCCTTCCTAGGGCTAATGTTTAATGATTTTATGATGCTATGTGCCCAATTTAATAATTAATAGTGGGCTAATCTCCAACATCAGCCCAAAGCATTATCTAATGTTCAATGTACAAACACTCGTTTCAGGAGTGATTGAGCTATCAATTTCGTGATTGTCTTTTTCCTGATTTACCTAGTAAATCCAACAACTTACACCTTAAGAACAGTGGTTTTTCTTGAACATATCAGTCTTGCACTGGGTGAAGTTGGACGTTTCTTGATTAATGTTGATATTAATCATTTTGAATATTAGTTGAAACTAGGGATGTCTGAGACTATCGTGGGGTGAGAGTTATGGAGTGTGGAAGGAACATTGATGATATCAATGAGGTGTCTGGCATGCCAACAAATCTGGAAGTGTGTCAGAGTTGAAAAGACTGTAGGATACCAGTCTGTAAGTAAGAGCTCCAAGGACCAATGCCCTGAAAAGTCAGTCATCCCAATTAAGGATTGCTATTAATGCCGAGGAAGGTGGCCGGGATATCAAATTCTCCTTGGGTCGAAACTGATGTTATTCCCTAACGTGGACCCAGGCAGCATGTATAGCCCCCTGAGGTGAATCACTTCCTCCCTAAGCATCTTTTCCCCCCCGCCCTCTCTTTTTTTCACCTTAATTTGCGCCAAGACAGGAATAATAATACTTCTCTGAGAAGTGCCTGCAGCTCCTTGGAGCAAAGAGCAAAGCTGGAATTATTATTAACAGTAACAAGTGGCAACAATGCCGAGTTCTGCAGAGAATAATAATTATCTGCTTTGTGGAAGGCAGGCTCAGAGGGAATCTCTGCTCCCCTGATGGCCCAGGAAAGGTGGGAGAGGAGCACATGGGAAAGCGAGCATCCTCCCGGCTCTATCCCAGGAGGAGAGGACGATCTCCATTCCACTTGTCCGGAAGAGGAAATCACAGATAAATGCAGTTCCGATGGCAGGCTGAGGTACCAGAGTCCCTCACTGATTTTCCATAGCACTTCCTTGATTGGTCGAGACTTCTTCCCTTAATGACAAACCTGTCTAATGGTTTCATTTCTTCCTTCAGAGAAGTCCCCATAAGAACAGAACAAAGAGGAAGGAGGAAGGCAGCAAGGACTCGGAAGAAACCCGCACACCTGTGTGAAGGATGCATTTGCACAGCCACTGTAAAGCTGTAGATTACAGTTCCCTCTTGGGTGCCTCCAATCCCCACCACTGCCAATCCATGAGATGTTTACCAGGACTTAGCAGGTCTGGCTCTGCCCATGGTAGCCAGTTACAGACAGCCATCCTTCACCTGCTGGCCTCCACCCAAATCTCAGGCATGGGGCTGAGGAGGAATTAATTAGTTGATGGTAAACATGACAAGTTGAGTTGTGCTCATTCGCTGGTTCCTCTCCCAGAAGGCTTTGCCACTTCCCACCCCATCCTCCAAATCATCAACCACAAATGACCAAAGGGAGATGGATCCCTGATGGAGAAAGAATAGTAAGTTCAGGAAACCAAACATCCTGGAGTTTGTTGGACCAGCAACTGAGAAAAGCCAAGACTCAAAGACAAAACGTTCGGTGAACTTTAGCGTGCTAAGTGAACGTGTTCTGGGGAACAATGGTCACGCTGCAGTGAAAGGCAGCAAGGAGAAGGCTGGACCGAGCATCATGGAGAGCCATTCTGAAGGCGCTAACCTGTGGGGAACGATGCTACTGATTCCCCAGTGGAGAGGATGTGCAGCGAGAGGGTCGGGATTCAAATCCCAGCTCAGCCGCTTACTGCGGGGGGCCACCTGAAGAAGTGGCTTAATTCTCACAGCCTCAGTTTCTTCATCTGTAACAATGAGGGAGTCAGACTAGGTGCAGCAGCCCATCTAGAGCTATGTTCTTGGCTGGAGAAAGAACAGCAGGGGTGGGAGGAGAGACTGGCCAGGAAGGGGAGAGAGAGAAAGCCACACAGTAAAAATGTCTTCAGACCTCAGCTGCTCTCTGACTCCAGGCATGGATATTTACGGGGGAGAACAAAGGGCTCTATAATCTACACAAAGCAGACAACAATAACCGTGAATAAAGAGGCTGCCCGAGAAGGAAAGGCAATTTATTCTAATTCTGCTAATTTCAGTTCCAGCACAATTAAAAAGCCTCTGATAATGCCCAGAAACAATCGCCACCTAACAAATCGTTTCTCTCTCCGCAAATGAAACATCGTTAGGCTAATTTCTTCTTTCACGCCTTCCCGGCTCTTGGCTGCCTGATAAAATTAACTGGCTTTCTTCTCCCAGGCCCTCTCCCCAACCCCCAGCAAAGAGGGCTGGGGTCCCCGCTCCTGGAGCTCCCCCACACCCCACAGCCCTGTGGGTCCTGACTTTGGCTGCCCGGCCCAGCTGGGATCCCTCTAGAACCACCCAGAACCCACCTGGGCACCTGCCCCTGTTCTCTTGGCTGACGGCTACTGGCCTGTTCTCCCCCCCCAACCCCGACATCCTAGGTCCTTCCTCACCCCCAATCCTTGGGGATTCCTAAGTAGGGTGGCAGGTCTAACCCTGTTCTCTTTCCTCTGGTCCCAAGGATGCTGAGCAAGGCTAGGGACATCTCAGAATACAGCTCCAACTAAGTCCCACCAGCTGGAACCTCAATTTCCTACCCCCCAAATCCTTTTGGAGACACTTGAAAGTTCTAACTTGAATTTCCCCATTCCAGCTCCCCAATCCAGTTTTCTCCCTGTTTCTCTGTCTCTGTCCATCTTTGTCCCTCTATTTCTCTCTCCCTTTCTTACCTTCTTTCTTTCACACACACACACACACACACTCACAGTAAGACTGTCCTGTTATGATACTAAGGAAAATCACCACAAGTGGAGTACCCGCAGGTAATTTTTTGATCCAAATGCAAAGGCTCATTACTGAAACTCATGAACCATTCTGCCACCCACTTCCCCTAGCCCCAGTCCCTTGCCATAAGTTCTGCATCCACATCCCATAAGCCTTTTCTTTAGTATTCTGTTTTTTTCTGAGTGGGCTAGCCTCATCTCTTAAGTCTGGTCATTTTCAGCCAATGGCTGGACCATCTGGAGGGGAAGAGCACTTTATAGCTTCTCCTGCTGCCCTAATAGGCAAGGATCTACTTTAAGTTATGAATGGGACTCCTTCCCACGGTTTTAACACAGAGGAAATTCTCTCTGGTTCATCTGTCAGACTCAAATTGCTGGATGGGACCTCAGGGTTCACCTAGTCCAATACTTCCCTAAATGCTAACAAATCCGGCATCCTGGTCATTCAGGTTTTTCTTGAATACCTCCAGAGACAGAGAGTACATTTCCCACTCAAAAGAAAAACTAAGACATCATTCAACCATGGATAAATCATGATCAAGGCAGCTTAAGGCAGAGCACAGATGCCACCAAAACGCAGCCTGAATCAGATTACGATGTGTCTAACAAAATAATAAAAATACAGTGTAGTGGCTGAAGTGTGGAGCCTGAAGTCAAATCCAACCTCAGACACTCACTAGCTGTGTCATCCTGGGCAAGTCACTTAACCCCCATTTACCTCAGTTTCCTCATCTGCCAAATAAGCTGGAAAAGGAAATGGGAAACTATTCCAGTATCTTTGGCAAGAAAATCCCAAAGGGATGTCACAGAGAGATGGATGTGACCGAAATGATTCAGTAACCACCACCACCATCACCTGATGTAAATTTGTGATTTCCCAAGTCTATATACAGCCCAAGGATCTGTTTCTACTTGAGCTTGACATCACTGGAGAGACCAAAATCCTGTGTTCAAGTTCTGAGTCTCCTATTTACTCACTATGATGTTGGGCCAATTTTACTTCTGAAATTGAAATATGAGAAAAGCATATTTTAAAGACTTCAATCAGTATGAATTAGCATAACTATCTAGACCACCTTGGGCCATTCTAACTACAGAGTTCTTTATAATCCCTCATTTTTAGGCTTCTTTGGGGTTCAGCTTTCTCTGAAAGGATCATTACTACTGGAAGCATTAGCTCCCAGTCTTCCTGTTCTATGAGAGTGTTTCTCAAATTTTTCTTCTCAGTATCTTTATAGTATTAAACATTATTGTTTTTGTTTATGTGGGTTACATTTATATCTGACATATTAGAAATAAAAACTAATTTTGAAATTGTGGATCCTCTGAAAGGGTTTTAGAGACTCCCAGAATTCTCTGAAGTGACACACTTTGAGAATCACTGCTCTAAGACACTTCAGGTCTCTACTCTAAATATTTCCATACTTGAAAAAGGATTTCCTCTGTAACATGTATGGTAAGTTGGAGGAGATGGCCATTGGGGTTGCATCCTTTCAACCTTTCAACCCTGAAATTCTATGCTTTCCTAGTCTTTTGGTCCCTGGTTAAATACCTGGACTGATGAGGAAATTACTACCTCCCAAGGCAACTCACTACATTTGAAGAGGAAGGCACATTGTTGGGAGGTTCTTATCTAAACTGAACCAAAATTTACCTCCCAGTAATTTACAGCTAGGTGGTACAGTGGATAGAGCGCTGGGCTTGGAACCAGAAAGTCTCATCTTCATAAATTCAAATCCAGCCTCAGATATTTGCTAGCTGTGTGATTCTGGGCAAGTCCCTTAACCTTGTTTCCTCATCTGTAAAATGAACTGCAGAGGGGAATGGTAAAACACTTCAGGATCTTTGCCAAGAAAATCCCAAATGAGATCATGAAGAGTCAGATGACAATCCACACCCATTGCTCCTTTTCCTTCAGAAGCACATTAGCTTTCTATAACATAGCCCTGAACATAGCTGAAGACAGAGATTCATCCACGTATTTTCTTTTTGAATAAAACTTTTCCATCACCTTTCCTTTCCACAACACTTTGATCTGTAGGACATGTGGGAAGATCGATCATAAGATCATGGTAACCAATGGCCAACAATTCCGATTTCTGCATTAAAAGGCTTACAAAGCTCTCTCCCTAAAATAACCAAGTGAAGCAGGTTGTCAAAGAATTATCTTCCCCATTTTGGAGATGAGGAAACTGAGGCTGAGAGAGACTCATGACTTGCCCAGGCTCATACACAGTCTCAGAGCCATGCCTGAATCTAACAGAAGTGACGTTAGAAAAAAAAGGTCAGATTTGAAGTCCAGTGTTTTGGGTTTGAATCCCACTTAACAGGTATGTGATCTTGGGCAAGTAATGAAACCTCTGAATGTTGTTTTCTTCATCTACAAGATAAAAAGGTTGGATTAAATGTCCCCTAATTCCCTTTTCAGATCTAAATCTGTTTCCCAGTCCAGCGCTCTTTTCACTATACTGTGATTTGGTCAGGGATGGAATGGCATCGATGATTTCACTGGGCCAGGGAAATCCTTCTGAGGAAAACTCCCTCCACTAATGCAGAAGCCACACAGCACAATGGGTATTGAGACCATCTTGGATTCAAGTCCTGACTTGGACCGTTTGACCCCAGGTAACTCTAAGACCATGAGGTGAATACTCGATGCCTCCAAATTACGGGATTTGGAGATGGAGGGATGCTTAGAGAGCTCTAAGAGTGAGTGGAGTCAAAGTATTTTATTTAGGAGGAAACTGAGACCATCGGTCACTCAGTGTCACTAATAACTGAATATGAATGAAGAATGACCATTGGGTACTTTCAAACTGAGCTCCCCAAAGCACAGGGATCCCCGTTCTTCCTCCTTGCCACCTCTGTTCCACTGAGAAGATATCTCAGCCTCCTCGGTCCACCAGGGCTGGGGCCACAGGCCAGTGATGGGTGGTGGAGAGCAGGCACCGGACAGCAGCAGCAGCCCGTTGGCTGCTGGCTGTGGCCGCAGTGACGAGAGCGTCATTTCTCTGGGATTGCTGGAAGCCTGGCTCGGTTATCACCCCATGCAGGCTCCCTCTGCCAGCCTGATCTGTCTATTCTTCATTAAGCAAATACGCTGAAATGGAAATGAAAACATAATAGCTATTTGATTTTGGGCGAGATATTTTGCATATTGGTTCAGTGCTGATAGTGGAATTTCATCAACTCCCTTTTTTCATGCTTTAAAACTGAATTACTAAGACAGCCTCTACAGAGGGGGATGAGCCAAAAAGCTCAGTTCCAAGACACTCCGCTTGGACGATTAACTATTCTCTCTCTCTCCCTCTCCTTTCTTGATAACAAGGCTGGCTTTTTTTTTTTTTTTTTTTTCAAATTACTGCGATTGTTAAAAACTCACATTGATCTCAGATGGTGGTGACAATATTAACCTTGCTGGCCTGGGGAGCCTCGCCTGTGCCGTTCCTCCCCAAAGCAACCGAGCTCCCCAAATTTTGTCCAGACTCCCTGGGCGAGCTCAGGCTGCACAGATTTGGGGCTGGACAATGCAGTGAGAGAGAGATTAGGAGAACCAGGGTGGTTCCCAGAGCTTTGTGTCATCCATGACCCCACATGGGCACTGGGAGAGTTAGGCTGGGTAGGGAAGGGGGGGGGGGTCCCAGGAAATATTCTGCTATTACCACCAATGGGATCAGTCCAAATGGCCTCTTGCTTGGTCCCATTATTTATATAAAACAAGCCTCTCTTGGGGGAGGGAGAAGCCCATGAATGCACTTCTCCATCACTGTTTTATTTGGTGCTTAAAATAAGGCAAAGATTATTGTTGTCATTTTAAAGATGGAACAAGTGAGACTTTCAGAGGTCACATTACTTGCCCCACACCAAACAGTGGATTAGTGGAGAGAGCCAGGACTAGAAGCTCCCAGTTCAGAGCTCCTTCCATGGCATCCCGGTGATGGTAGGAGGTGATAGGCTTCCAGGATTCCCAGGGAAGTGACATTCTTGTCACTGTGGCCTCCGTGTAATGTGTCACTTAGGGCAAGACTTAGCTTCTATTTTGAGATCAGGCCCCAAATTTATCAGTCTATAAAATGGGGGTAAGCAGACTGGTTTGACTGGAAAGACATCAGGATGTTCATGAGCTGTCCATTGCTTCCATCAACTTTGATTTTTATGCTTGTTTGGGTATTGTGTGCCCATTCTTCCTCATGGTACTGAGAGGCAGCCCTGAGTTTTAGAATATTATGAGGGTAAAACCCTTGTTCTGTTCTGCCTAACCTCTGATAACCACGTACACAAAGCAGCCCTTTGCACTTACCATCTCCCCGTCCTGCTCTTCCCTTGAGATGCAACCCAAAGACATCTTTTCCGGTCCCCTTCTTCCCAAGCTGCCTTGCAGCCAACAATTTTGAATTTATTCTGGTTATATTTATTCTGTAAATACTTTTTAAACTCCTTCTATAGATAGTGCTCTATTCACTGAGCCACCTAAGCTGGGGACAAGAAGATTTTGGGATTAGATCCAGACCCAGACACTGACTAGCTGCATGACCCTGGGTGAGACTTCATCTCTATCTATCACAGTTTCCTAAACTGTAAAATGTAAAATAATAGTACCTACTTTGAGGGCGATCACATGGTTGTAAGGCTCAAATGAAATATTTACAAAGCACTTAGTGTAACCCCTGGTACATAGTAGGTGCTTAACAAATGCTTGTTCAACCTTACAGGTGGGGATTGTTTCATTCTTTATATTTTTATTTTCAGGGCTTAGCACAGTGCCTGGTATGCAGTAGTCACTTAATAAATGCTTCTCTTCCTCTCCACCCTCACCACAGCACTCCTGTAAGGTAAGTTATGCAAGTATCATCCCTCCCATTTTCAAGGCTCAGAATTAGCAGCAAGTTGTTTACCTCTGTTAGTGTTGAAGGGAGGATTGGAACCCAGGGCTCCTTAGGCTCTTGATGCCATACTGACGCTGGCACTATTCCCCCAATTGATAGAAGGCCACTAAGATTGGGGCTGGAGTCAGGAGTTCCAGCATGGATGGAATTGTGAAATAACTGAGCATTTTGGCTATTATTATTATTGGCTATATTATTATTATCATTATTTTTTTATTTTATTAAAGCTTTTTATTTTTGGAACATATGCATGGATAATTTTTTGACATTGATCCTTGCAAAACTTTGTGTTCCAAATTTCCCCCTCCTTCCCATCCCCTCCCCTAGATGGCAAGTAACCCAGTATATGTTAAACATGTGCAATTCTCCTATACATATTTCTACAATGATCATGCTATCATTATCATTATTGGCGCCAGCAGCAGCAGTGGGGGCATCAGCAGTTACAGCCCAAAGGGATTATTTGCTGCAGGGGCACAGTGCCAACTCCTTTGCTTTGCTACTAAATTACTATGGAAGCTCAGGCAAGCCATTGTCTCCCTCAGCCTCGGTTTCCCCAAATGAGAGGGTCTAACTGCACCATATGTTCACTGTTTCCTAAGAAGACAACCTCAGGATTAGGTATGTCCTCAAAACAGCCTGATTTCCTTCACATCTCTCCATCATCCTGAATTTGCCTAAACCTCTGTTGACTGATTTCTATTTGCAGCCTGTGCTGCATCTTTAAGGCAAAGCACTAAACCTATTTGAATCTCAGTTTGCTCCCTTGAAAAATAGAGCTTGAGAGGAAACCTGGTGGTGTAGTTAGAGAGAAAGATCTGCATTCAAATCCAGACACTGATACAAACTGAGTCACTGGGCAAGAGGTTTAAACTCTGTACCCTTTAGGACACTCTCAATCTCTAAGCCACAGAGAAAATGCTGGAGAAACAGAATAAGAGGACATTTCTTCCTAAAGAGTTTTGCACACTGTTTTTAGCCTTCATGGTGCCTGGCATACAATAGGCACTTAATACATGTTGGATGATGACTTCACTTCATAAAACTACAGGTCTAGTTTTTTTTTTTTTAATGATGATAATGATCAGGTTTTAGAGTAATGAATTTCAGTCAACCCACCCACCAGCTCCAAGCTGTCTACAGATGGGTAAAGTGGGACTTCTTTTAATTGTTCTATAATCTGCCCAGAAAACATAGTATTATGGACCATCAAGAGATTGTGTCATTCGGCTCTACCCTGATTTACAGATGAAGATCTGTAGATGAAATAAATGGTAGAAATAGACAGAAAAAGGATAGATAGAAAAAGATGAAATTGTTCTCTCTAGCTAGGTGGAGGGATGGGAGAGTTAAGTTCTAACATATGTCAGCTACGTCTCAATATCTACTACCAAGCTGTGAGTTTATAGACATCAGCCTTTGTCCCCCTCGGCCTCCAATTTAAAAAACAGAAAAGTTCTGTCCCTGCACAGAGAAACATACAGTAGCTAATGTGATGGCTAATTGTTCAGAAGTATAAGATCTGGTAGCAAAAAGGAGGCATGAGGTCTAACTATCTCATTTTAGAGTGGAAGACACTTCCACAAAGTCATACAGATAATGAACAGCCAGGTCAGGACTTGAACCCAGATTCTTGGACTCCAGACTCAGTGATCCCTTCCTTTACACCATGATGCTTATCAGGAAGAAATAGACCTAAGAAATAAGTTCCTCCAAGTCTCATGGTAATCATTGGCAGAGTGTGAATTGAAAACCAATTTTTCTTATTCTGTACTTCATTCTGTGATCCTAAGGTGGCCAACAGCGTGCTTTAAGTTGATCAATAAAAAGGAAAATGACAAATGCTGGAGAGGCTTTGGAAAAAACAGTCACATAAATGCATTATTGGTGAAGTTGTAAATTGGTTCAGTCCTTGAAAAGCAATATGGAGCTCAGCCTTATAAGTAACCAAACTGTGAGTGCCTTTTGACCTTATACCTCAAAGAGATCAAGGAAAAAGAGAAAAAAAAAAATCCACAGACACAAATTTATTTATAGCAGCTTTCCTCCCCTTCCACTCCCCTCTCTGGGCCCAGTAACAGAGAATAGGAAACTAGGGAAAATACTGATTCTGGGGGGTGAGTAAACAATCATAGTATACAAGTACAATAGAATGCTATTGCATCATAAGAAATGATGAGAGGGATGGCATTCGTGAAACCTGGGAAGTGGGTGGAACGGAACCAGGAGGATGATTTATATTCACCAATAACATTGTAAAAACAAATGACATCGATAGCCTTAAGAACTCTGATCAATGCAGCATTGCCGGAGAGATGATAGACTTGATACAAAATGGGCCATATATTTTAGGAGATGGCCAGGGATAAAATTGGCTTTGCATGACTTTGCAGAACAATATATTGGTCACAGTGGTTTTTCTTTTCCTTTTTCTTTTAAAATGAGCAGGGGAGAAGGGAGAGAAAACAGATTTTTATTCATTTTAAAAGAGTTGCACTGCAAGGATAGGGAAACTTAGGATGTCCCCACCTCTAGAATTTTCTTTTTACTATGAACCAGTCTTTTTCACACTACACACTGCCATCCCATCTTCCTCCTCCTCCTCCTCATTACATAATGAAGTTTACAAAGTGCTTCTCTTATAACAATCCTTCAAGGTAAAAAGGAAGGGCTATGATTTCCATTTTACTGATGAGGAAAATGACTTAGAAAACCAGAAATTAGCATGAGCAATGTTGTGCTTCACTTTAATTTACTCTGTTAAAAATTTCCCCATTATATTATACCCAGATTTGGGCTTCACTCCTAGGTAACATGCCTGTCCTTCACTGCCCTGCCTCGTTCAGCTAAGGATTTTCTCCCTGGACACAAGTGGATGAATTCGGCTTCTCGTTCCCCTTTAATTGTTAGGGATGTGCCCTCTCATGCTTTTGAGGGTCCTATTGCACCCTGACTGGAGCTAGGGCTATCTCCCCTTTCCTGTCTGCTTCTGCTGAGCCACAGATCCAGATTGGGTGAGTCTAGATTTCCTTAGCCCTCCCTCCCTCCTTTTTCTTAGAGAGACATTTTAAGGAAAGAACTAGGAAATAAAATTGGCGGGGTGACATCATTGCTTTCAGGCTGGGGACAGCAGGATAATCCCTGGTACATCATGAAAACACTCACTTGCAGAAGAATGACAGGTTCCTATTTAGCAATCTACATTTCCCCAGGAACCTAATTACGACCTCAGAAGCCCATTCATTCATTAGGAACCCTGGGGATTAGGGCTAGAAGTAGGGAGGGAGAGAAGGGAAGACTGAAGATAGGGACCGGGGAGCAGCTGAGGCCTGGGGAGGACAGCAGGTGTTGTTGTTCCAGGGGGTTCCCACAGCTGCCCAGGAGACACCCCCTTTTCAGGGAAGCTGAGTCCTGAGGAGGGGGAAGATGAGAGAAAGGTAGTCTGGGGCTGGACTCCCCAAGAGGAGGTGAGGCGAGAAAAGGAGGAGGAGAGGAGGGAGGAGGAAAAGGTGAAGGCAATTCCCTCCATCCCAGGGTCAGCAAAAGGATTATTTCTGGAGGTAATGATTTGATCATTTCGCTCAAATTAAACATCTATCAGCATCTGAACAATAACCCTTTTCTTACTGTCTGGCCTGGCCACTGAAGCAAAAAGGAGAGGGGAGGAAAAGGCCTTTTTTTCCTCCCGTCTGCCAAGAGAGAGACCCTGGGCTCTCCAAAAGCGGGCCTGCAGACAAGAGCTAAGAGATAAGGGGCCTCGATAACAGTCAGAAAATAGCAACAGATTCCAACTTTCCCACAAGCTCAGAGATCAGAGGCAGAAGCCATCAGGGCAGACCAAATGGTCACCTAGTTCCCTACCTTTGCTGACGGGGAGAAGGGGCAACAAAGAATATGGGGCGGGGGGGAAGGAGAGACAGAGACAAGAGAGAGAGAAGAAAGGGGGAGATGAGGAGGAAAAGGGGAGGCAAGGATGAGAAAAGAAAAGAGGGAGGCTGGAACAGAGAAAAAGAAGGACTAACAGGGAAGGAGAGAGAGAAGGAAGAAAAAGGGAGAAAAAAGAGCATCTCTTATTCAGACACCAGAAGTGGGAAAGGAGGGAAGGAGGAGGAAAGGAAAAAGCAGGGTGACAGGGGGGAGACAGGGAAGGGCAGAGGGGGAAGGAGGAGCAGCAATCTGCAGTTTGGGTTTTTTAAGACCTGGGCGGGGGGTCATTTAGTCCAGATGAGAAGGATGAGGCTGGCAGAAGGTGGTGAGTGGCCTAGGGTCAAGCAGAGTTAATGGCAGAGGGTCTGGCGACTCTCTGCCCAGCGGCCTTGCCTTTCCCCTCGGTCAGCTGTCCTTGTGGGAAGTGAATTCCCAGAGAGCTGAGCTGACAGGCAGGACCCTTCCCAGAGGTCTGTGCATTTTCTTCAGCTGGAGGAGGCTAATTTCAACCCCTGGGACAGGCTAGTAGAGGAACTATTCCAAAGGGTTCCTGTTGTCCTAAGTGGGCAGGGGGCTATAAGCACAAGCCCACCCCTGCTGGACCAAAGGAGTAGCAAAGGTCAGACCCCTGAACGGTCATGTCCAATTCTTCTGGTTTCCCAGAAATAAGCAGTTCACTGGCTTTAGGGTCAGGAGACCTGAGTTCAAATCCTTCTTCTATCACTGACTCCCCATGTGATCTCTAACAAGTTATTTAACTCCTCTGGTGCTCAATTTTTCTCGTTTATAAAATGAGCTGTTTGGACAAAAAGACCTCGAAAGTCTGAGTCTGTGGTCCTTGTGCTTAAGTCTACCAAGAGGCCATAGGGAATCCTGCATCCTCACCCTTCAGAGGATTGCTGCATCTTCCCACTGGAAAACAAAGCCATCAAGATGCTTTGTGTTAGTGGTGTGACTTTAGACAAGTCATTTGCCCTCGACCAGCCTAGTTTCATCTTCTGTCAAATGAGGGATTTGGGCCACACAGTCCCAGGGGCCCCTTTCCCAGCTCTGACAATCTATGGTCCAGTCCTAGAGCATTCAGAAGTGCTGTTTGCTCAGGATGGATTCAGGTTGGTGGTTTAGGAATAGGGCCTTCCATGCTTAGAAATAATGTTGTTATTTAGACTTAAAACCAGAGAGAAAGGCTCACCCTGAAATCTCTCTGCCCAGGTAAGCCAAGGTTTTTAAGGTGAGTGGCAGGAAACCCACCAGATTCTGGTCCAACAAGCGGGTGGCATTGACAGAGTCATCAAATCCCAGCCTATCAGAGCTGGAAGGACCCTTAGGGATCCACAGGAGGAAACGGGGCCAAAAGGCCAAGATTCCACAGGCCTGCTTCTCTTTTCTACCAGTTTTATTGGGCTGGAAAAGGAGCAGGTTCCCTGCCAGATTCCTTAGCTGAGAAACAGCATCAGTGACTGTCCTTGAAATATTCTCAAAGGGACAAGAAGAAGAAAAAAAGCACAGATCGAGTCAGTCTCTTGGGGGCCCCGCTTTGACCTGGCAGAGGAGAATGGGGGCACAATCACTGCCTCCACCCACCCGGAGCCAATCTTCCCCAGCTAATGAGCTTCCTGATGAAGGAGGACACTTGATTCCCAGGCAGGTAGTTGCGATGACAGATGAAGTCCACTGGGGGCCCGGGATCTAGGACACAGCATGGAAGCCACTTCTTGGAAATAGATCAAGCCAGAGCTGAAGGGGCAGAAAACTCTCATCTGCTTGTTCCCTGAGCTCGGAAGCAATAATTCCTTAGGGGTCCTGCATGAAGAGTGAGCAGGAGCCCCTAGAACCGGAGAGAAAGAGAGCCACGAAGGCCCCCGTCCTACAGATAAAGGAACATCAGCTTCTCAGATGGGAACTGACTTGTCCAGGGTTATATGGCGTGGGGGGAAAAGCCGGCATTAGCACTGAGGTCTGAGGTGGCCTTTCCACTCAGCAGTCCCCCTTTTTATAATCTATCAATAAAATATTTGTGGAACACAAAATTAGATTTGTCATATCAAAGAAGAGCAGGAGGTATCAGATGGCCAGCCAGAGAACTGGGATCACATTCATGAAACTTGCAAGGAACCAGAAGTCCAGAGCAATGGACGGCAGTAGAAAAAAGACTACCCAGAAGGAAGGGAGTTCAAATCTAACCTGAGGCATGTGATTCCAGGCAAATCCCTCAATCTCCATCTGCCTCAGTTTGTTCTTCTATAAAAGGGAGGTACTGGCAAGGCTCAAATGAAATTATATATATTATTGAATCAAATGAAATATACATATATATTTAAATGCTTAGCACAATGCCTGGCACATAGCAAGTACAAAATAAATGTTCATTCTCTTTTTTCTGAGGCTGGAATATTGTCCACTCCCTCCCTCCCCCTATCTTCCCCTACTCCCCTCCCCACCCTCCTCACATGGATTTCCAGTTCTGAAGTCACAATTAAATCAAAGCCTCCAATGCAATGGATGTATCTGTCTTCTCCCTTATTGTGCCATTCCTGTGACTTTCTAAAGCAAAATGCTCCTTCCTACTAGAACGTAAGCCCCTTGAGGGAAGGTACTGACTCAGTGCTTGGCAAATGGTCCTTAATAAATGTCTTTTTGTTCTTTCACTATTCCCATTATCCATGTTGATGAGATCAGGGATCCACGGAAATCTTGTGGCACAGCCAGAATTACCACCTGGTTACTGTCTGAAGCTATAACAAAGCCAATTGAAAAATCTATTTCTCTTTATAAATTCCACACATGATCAATAGCACATGAGCAATTAACAATAAAACCTAACATCCATACAATGGCTGGTAGACAGCAAGTGCTTAAGAAATACTTATTACTAAGTGTAACTTTATATTTTAACATAATTAACATGTAGTAGACATCCTGCCATCTAGGGGAAGGGTGGGGACTGGGGGGAAAATTTGCAACGGAAAGCTTTGTAAAGATCAATGCTGAGGAGCTACCCATACATATGTCATACAAATAAAAAAAATAAGCATAACTTTATCTGATGTGATCCTTAAAACTACTCTGAGTACTGTTATTATGCCCACTTTACAGATGAGAAAACTCAGGCTAGGAAACATTAAGCAACTTGACACAGAGTCAGTATCAGAGGTAATTTTCTTGGGTAGCATGACAAATACAGAAATATGTTTAGAAAAATTGCATATTGAACCTATAGCTGACTGCTTGCTGTCTTGGGGAGACGGGAGGGAGAAAAAGAGGGAGAAAAATTTAGAATACAAGATTTTGCAAAGGTGAATGCTGAAAACTATCTTTGCATGTATTTGGAAAAATAAAATACCATGAAAAAAGCCAAGTTATCAGTGGCAAGATTTGAACTCTGGGCTTAGTAACCAAGTACAATCCTTTATTCACAATATTTCTTAGTAAAGAGAAGTGCTGTGAGCTTAAAGAAGGGAAAGAAAGAACTTAGTGGAAGGGAAAGATTGTGTGGAAGAAGGGAGCCTTGGATTTGGGCTAGAGTTGCAGAGGAGAAAGACAGACTTGTTGAGGGAAGACTGACCCAAGCAGGTAAGAAGGCTGACTAGAAGGCAGGGGATGTATTGGGGATTAGTGGGATATCTCCCTGGGAAACTAAATATGAATGAGCCCAAGACTGGGTGCTCTCCTCAGCCTCAGAGAGAGACCATCATTTCTCAGGAAGGGTTAACGCCGCAAAAAACACAAATGGTGACAAGTCGCCAGGCTAAAACTGGTCCAGAGGCAGTGGGTAGGAGGATCCAAGGTACAATGAGAAAAAGCCAAGAAGGCAGAGGGAGTTAACAAAGCCAGAACCCCAGATACATCCAGCTGGGAAGAAAGTGATAATGCCTTTATTCTTCAGTCTCTCTGCTTTCCTTCAGTCTCTTATCCAGCCTCTGACCCTGAATTCATCTTGAAAGCTTGTAAAGAAGGGCCAGAAGAAAGGGGCTGGAGGAGCTACCGAGGGGCCCCAGGCATGGGGGAGACCTTTCTGGTTCGGGGGGCACTAGTCCATCATTCACCTTATCTCTTCAACTGCAACTGAAAGTGGGGAGGGAAGGCTCCTGCTTTCTGATCAGGGCTGAAAGACTCTTCCAGCTGGCTGAGACATCTCCCTCCTAATCATGAGGCACAAACTCCATTTCTCCTTCCCAAGCTACATATACCAAAGGCAAATCTCTGCCAGGTGTCCCCTGCTCCTGCAGAGACTTTTCGATAGAATGGGACAAAGCCAAATCAATGACAGAGAGGTCACATCAATAAAAAAAGACTTCCATGAGAGAATAGAGGCAGTACTCTGAGATGATCATAGAGATGAGCAGGGAAGGCTTAAATTGGTGGGTCCTGGGATGAATAACTATGTAAGCCTCAGTATTTCCAACTGCAAAGTGGGAATAATGACATGTAACTTTACCCATTTTAATAGGGATTACTGGGAAGATCTAACAAGATACTGTAACTATAAAAGGAACAGGGGAATATTATCACTCACTTTTCCTGGTTCTGCCTTTAGAGACTCAAATGCCTAAATTTAACTTTTTTTTTGACTGCTGATTTTAATATTTTATTTTTCCAGTTAAATGTAAAACAATTTTTTTACATTTGTTTTTAAAACTTTAATTTCCAGATCCTCCCCCCCCCCCACAATGAGAAGGCACATGAAGTTAAGCAGAACATTTCTGAAAAATAGATTTGACATTTTTGATTGGATGGTCCCTGTAGGATCCACACAAATGTCATCATCTTGCGCTAATATAGCATTATAGTGACAGTTTGAGTAACTAAACTCTGAGCCTCAGTTCTCTTATCTGTAAAAAATGTGAGAGAAGAAAAGTCCTTCTCTTCAAACACTTTATTTTATTCACTTTTACCTGCCCAATGCCAGGGCAAAGAATGAGATGAAAGCAGCACAGATGCTTCAAGAATGCCGTCAGCAAGATACCTGATGATTTCTTAGTCATTCAATATGTGAACCCAGGACCAGTGGCCCAGGGCTAAGAGATGGGGAAAGACCCATCCATAGAAACCACTAGATGAGGTACTAGCATTCATCCTCTCTGCTAAATAACAATACTCTAAAAGATGTGTATACCACAAAAGAGGATGTTGGGGAGATAATCTGCAATTATGAATGATGGTGTTCTACCCAATAGACTAAGAAGGGGAAAGGGAAAAGAGGAAGAGAGGAAGGAAGAAAAAAGGAAGAAAGGAAGGAGGAAGGGAGGGAATAAAGGAAAGAGTAAGCAAGGAAGAAAAAAGGAAGGAGGAAGGGAGGAAAGAAAGGAGGAAGAAAGAAAGGGAAAAAAGGAGGGAAGGAAGGAAGGAAGAAAGGAGAGGGAAGGAGGGAGTGAGCAAGTCAGAAAAAAAGGAAGGAGGGAGCAAGGAAGGAAGAAAGGGAGAAAAGGGGTTGACTTGAGTTTGGTCAGTGGCTGTAGGAGTTTCATTCCCATCTGCCCCAAGTATGACAAGCTCTCCATCCACATCTTCCTTCAGATCCCAGCTAAAAACCACACTTTTCCCCATCCCCTTTAAGGTCAGAACTTTCCCTAGCTGCTTATCTCCAATGTTATCCTAGCTCCAGCTTACTTGTCCATAGCCGTTTGCATATTATCTCCCCTACTGGACAGTGAGCAGCTCCAGGACAGGGAAAGTTTGTTTTTGTCTTTCTTTTTGTCTCCCATGCTCCAGCACAGGGCCTGACACCTGGTAGGTGCTTAATAAATGCTTGTTCACTGATGGACCAACAAATCCCAGAGCTGATCCCTATCACAGTTGTTTAAAATTGAAATTTAGCAAGCCTGGGGATGGGCAGTACAGTGGCTTGTAAGTGACTGAGACAGGTCTTGGGGGATGCACCCAGCTCAGGACCTGAGGTCACTGGGCTAGGGGGACTTCAGACTTGGGCTCTTCATTCCCCTCTCAGCTCTCCATTTCCAACATTCCTCCTGATTGTCCACATTGTCTCCACCATTGGAAAAGAAGCCCCTTTAGGGCGAGAACTCTTCACCTAACATGACACACTTATTGGTGACTGTAATAGCCTAATAAAAGCCCCTTCCTATCTGTCCCCCAACAGTTACCAGAGATTCCCAGAGCAGATGTGGCTGCAACCCCCTCCCCAAAAACTGCACTGGTAGCCACTGAGGATGCTTCTGCCCATGGCTTCAGGCCTTTTCACAATCCTTATCCATTAGGCGATACCGTTCTGCCCCATTGAGTTATCCTTTTTAAAGATACAAGTTTTCTTTTTTTTTTTAATTTTTATTTTTTTTTAAATTTTATTTGCATAACATATGTGTGGGTAATTCCTCAACAATAACCCTTACATAGCTTTCTGTCACAAATTTTTACCCCCAACTCCCCACCCCTCCCCCAGATAGCAGGATATCCACTACATGTTAATTATGTTAAAATATTGGGAAATAGAATATATGTATACATATTTCCAAACTTATTGTTGTGCAAGAAAAATCTTATCTACACAAAAAATATATCAGATAAAGGAAACACAATATAAGCAAACATCAATCAAGAGTGTGAGAATGTTATGTTGTGGTCCACATTTCACATCCCTCTCTCTGGGTGTATATGGCTTTCTTCAGTGAACAATTGGAGGTGGTTTGAAACATTTCATTGTTGAAGAGAGCCATGTCCATCAGAATTGATCGTCATATAGTACTGTTGTTGCCGTGTATAATGATCTCCTGGTTCTGCTCATTTCACTCAGCATCAGTTCATGCAAGTCTCTCCAGGCCTCTCTGAACTCATCCTGCTGGTCGTTTCTCACAGAACAATAATATTCCATAACATTCATATACCCTAATTTATTCAGCCATTCTCCAATTGATGGGCATCCCTTCAGTTTCCAGTTTCTAGCCACCACAAAAAGGGCTGCCACAAACATTCTTGCACATGTGGGGCCTTTTCCTTCCTCTAAGATCTCTTTGGGATATAAGCCCAATAGAAATGCTGCTGGGTCAAAGGGTATGTACAGTTTGATAACTTTTTGAGCGTAGCTCCAAATTGTTCTCCAGAATGGCTGAAGATACAAGTTTTCTTACATAAAGTTTGAAATTCCTTTGAAGATAGACAAGGGTTCACAGAATTAAAATGTTTGTGGGAAACGGGACAGGCTGGATGAGGGAGTTGGGACTGCAATCTTGCAGCAGTTCCATGTGCCAGATGCCAGTGTAGACTGCAGAAGGGCATGTGGTATGGAGGGTAAGATCACACCAACAAGGTGAGCAGGGGACAGGTGAGAAATGAGTGAAGGGGGAGCTACAGCAACCCAAGTGAGAGCTGTTATCTAAGTTTCCTCATCTATAAAATGGAGAGAATAGCACCTACCTCCCAGATTGGAAGGATCAAATGCGTTAATGTGTGAAAGCACATCACAAATCTCTAAGAACCGTGTAAGTGTTATTTATTATTCTCACATTTATATAATTCCAGAAGCACTCATTAAGCACCTACTATGTGCAAGGCACCTTCACAGGATCTGAAGAAACAGGCAAAAATGACATTGACTCTGCCCTCAGGGAGCTTACAGTCTGCCAAGTAAAGTGTGAGCATTTACATCTTGCCTACTATTGCAAATCGAGGCTTGACTTACTTATTTTTCATTGTGTAGACTTCATAAAGTGGTAGAGAAAATGTTTCTAAAGATTAAACTTCAAAATGCAGTTTTTCTTCTGGAGAGCTAGTTGTCAAAAATATTTCCCAGCCCACCCCTCATAGTAATGCACAGGTCGGTCATTTTCAAATCCTTCCCAGGATGCAGATGTGTCCCTTGTCATGGTGCTCCAGGGCTTGTAAGAAAGGAATGGCCATCCTAAGCTAGTGGTGTGAGGCACTGCAGGCAGAAGGAAAGGCCTGACAAAGGAGAGAAGTGGGAAAATTCCTGCCGGAGTCAGGAGGTGGAAATCTGAGTCCTGAACCTGACATTTAACAGTTCTGAGACTAGATTTCTTCTTCTACAAGATGGGAGTAGTAGTAAGTATACTGTGCACAAACGCCTGATGTGATAGGGGCTTAATATTTAATACTTAAAAAATTAATCCTTATTGATTATGTATTTCATAGGGTGATTCTGAGGAAAGTGCTTTGTAAACTTTTAAGCATTAACCAAAAGAACATAAGAATGTGTCTTAGTTCTGTACTTTTCACGGTGTCTAGTAAAAAGAAGGAAGGAAGGAAGGAAAGGAGAGAAAAGAATGAAGGAAAGAAAAAAAAGTAAGGAAAGAAGGGAAGGAGGAAGGAACTAAGAAAGGAGTGAAGAAGGAAAGAAAGTAGAAAAGGAGGGAGGAAGGAGCTTATTAAGCATCTCCCAAGTGCCAGATTGAAGCTGCCTCGGGAGCCCAGAAGCCTCCAACCTGCTCCTCCCAGCTTTCCACCCTCTCTAAGCTGAGCCGGAGCCAGGCTGGCCAGGATTAGGTGAGATAGACAGGAACTGCCCCTCCAGGGAGAGGAGAAGGAACCTGCTGGGAAGGAGTGGGACTGTTCACCTGCTCTGCACTGAAAAGGGGCCAAGCCATGAGCTCCCCAGCTTGGGGGCCTTGATGAAAGTACAAAGACCACAAGGGAAAAATAACTGGAGCCTCTGACTAGAGAGAGAAAGGGAGCTAGCTGTCTAGGAAAGGAAGGAGGATTTCCACCAGCCCCCAGCCTGGACCTCCATCCCCAGGGTCAGACAGAGCCTCTCAGGGCTCCCAGGGGAGGAACGGGCTTGTCTCCTCCCCTTCTCCACCCACCCACACCAGCAGCATCAGGCCCAGGGGCAGCCACCACCCGATGGTCCCTGGAGGGGAAGCTGGGAAGGAGCTCTGTCTGGGATGCCTGAGAATCTGGGCTCCCTTCAAGGGACTAAGGACAGAGATGGGTTCTAGGACAGCCTACTCAGGAATCCCACGGAGACCAGAAATGGGGGAGGCTGCAGTATGAGGAGGGGAGACCCTGGGCTAAGGATCTGGAGATGGGCCTGGCTTCCAGCAGCAACTTGTACCTCTCCAGGGCCTCAGGTTTTCAATCAATATTCACAACAATCCAGCACTTACAGATCTTTTCTTTATTACCACAACCTTGCATCCTAAGTATGAACAGTTCCCTAAGCTGAGGTTTTGAGAAGGCCAGGGGATCTGCCCAAGACCACGTGATGAGGGAAGAATTCCTTCAGATCTAAACGGCTCTCTCTGCTTTACACCCCAGTCCCTCCCTGTACAATGATGGGGTCAGTCTCGAAGGCTCCTTGTGGTCCCTTGGTGACATCGAGGCAGAAGTAGCAAAGCAAGTGCTAGGGGCCGCCCCGCCCCACGTGGGAGAGAGGGAGACCGAGACCTTAGGGGTGTCCTAGCCCCCCCCCATCACACAGCTGAGGACACGAGGAGTGACTGCCTGGATGGTGGTGGCCAGGAGAAAGGACAGGGGCCGGAGGAGGAGTGACCCTTAGTTCTTCTGCCTCAGAGCCAGAGCCCTGTCTGGGACAGACCTGGTGTCTCCCGGGGCTGATGGGCCACAGGGAGAACCAGGGCCTAACTGTACGGAGCTCTGCCTCTGTCCCCCAGCCCTGAACACCTTCCTGCCCACAGCGTGTCCGAGGGGCCGCCAGAGGCCTTCTGGAGCCTTGGGCCAGCATCCCCCCAGCTGCCTAATGGCCCTTGTGGCTTGGAGAGGCCCTTCCCTGCTGCCGAGGTCACACCTATCTATCACATCAGCCCAGAGATGGGGTGAAGCACTCTGTGGGGTTAGGGAAGGGGGAAGGATAAGGCCGCCTTTCTAGATAGTCTTAATATCAGTCTGGTGTGAATGGCTGATAATGTCTCCCAGCCTCAGCTCGGAGAAGAGGGTACCTATCTCTAATTAGTAACCCTCCTCTATCAGGATAAGATAAACTGAGCTTGACCTCTCCCGTTGGTCTCCATGGCGATGGGGATCCCCCCCCCAAGCAGTATTAGGGGCTTTAAGCTCATCCCTCCCACCCTCCTTGCCCCTCAATTCAAACCAGTCAGGGCTGGGTGGGAGGCAGTCCAAGGGGGAGAAGGATGGGGAGAAGATGAAAGCCCCAGATAAAGGCTAATCGCTCTTCTAGGAGGAGGATTCGGGGCCCATATCCTGCCATCCAGCAAAACCCACTTCCTGCTGTGGCCAACCCCGTTTACCCACGGACGGAACTTGGCTGGGCTTAACTGCCCCGGACACCCAGCCCTGCGGGCCCACCGTCGGCCCGGGAACCCTCCCTGCCAGGAGGGCATCCTGGAGCCCGGGCAGCCTCAAGGGAGCTTTCCGGTCAAGAGAGAGGGAAGGGGATTCTCAGCCCCCTGGGAGCCATGGGTGGAGGAGACGAGCTCGCCATCCTGCCCATCCTGTGCCCACACATACATAACACACACACACATACACACAAAAAAACCCCACAAATGCACACATACATACACACCCCCCCCCACTTTTTTCCAAGTGAGCTTAGGTGAAAACAATGTTATATTAGGAAAAAACACAGGTGCAGCCACAAAACTGCTGTGTGATCCCAGGGAAGTGCCTTCTGTCTTTCCCTCAGCTTCTTCCAATGGAAAACAATGGGGATGATCTCCAAGGTTTCTCCCAGCCCTGGAGTTCCAGGAGTCTATTCAGGACAGTTGCTAGGTAACCAAGCCCAGCCCCTGCCCAGATGGCTATCTTTTCAAGGACCAACAGAGGCAAGAGCTCAGGGGACACGACAACCCCAGGGCTGTCCTATAAGGTTACCTCCCTCCCTTCCACCTCGCTTCTCACTCCCCCTGGCCAGGATAAGCTGGTTGTGGGAAAAGAGAAACACAGAAGCTTAAGAATTGGTTTGGAATCAAGGGGACCTGTGTTCTAGTCCCAACCTTTAGTATTAGCACAGTGTCTGGCACACAGTCAGCCCTTAATAGATGCTTTATTATAATCCATTCTTTTATTAGTCACTATCCGTATTATTTGGGATCAATCGTGAGGTCTCTCTAGTTCTCAATTTCCTAAAAGCAGTTAGACTAAATTATCTCCGAGGTCCCTCCATTTTTTAATCCCATAAACCTGAAGGTCAGATAATCCAGCTCCCAAGTAAATAGGATGCCCCTTTATTATATGTTATCACACATAATAAATATAATATTATATATTATAATAAATATGTCATGAGGTCTCTCTGCTTCTCAATTTCCTAAAAACAGATCAAATTCTCTGAGGTTCCTTCCAGTTTTTAGTTCTATAAACCTGGAGGTCAGATAATCCAGCTCCCAAGTGAATAGGATGCCCCTTCATTATATATTATCCATATACACATGTAATATACAATACTATTACATATTATAATAAATACAAGTATAAGACTCAGTGATACATGTATAATAATCACATCCTATTGCTTGTTTTCTTTAGGGGTGGGGAAGCGACAGGAGGGAAAAAGAAAATCTGAAACAAGTTTTATTCTAAATGAATGAAAACATTTTTAATGTTATTGGAAAATAATTCACAAAATAAATGAAAAGATTTAAGATAAAAACAAAAAGATTTTCCACAATAGGGAGTCTTTCAAAGCTGCCCTTTCTCCTTTGTGGCAACTTTAATAACTCAAGACTTTTCCTAAAACTTCCAACCAGAAAAAGGCCTAATCTAAAGGACTACAGACTAGGGATAAGCCCAGCAGTCAGAGAAGGGGGAGGGGGCGCAATCCGAGGCCTGCTGGACCGTGGATGAAGGCGAGGGATGTCCCCTCCAACACTGGACGCCCCAAAGGAGCAGCAGGCCCTTCCAAGCGTCACCTGGAGGGCCGGGTGGGGCTGCTCCCCACCGAACTATAAGCCTGGGCCGGGAGAGGGCTTCGCGGGAAGTGACCCCGCGGCCTTCCCCGGGGCCCAGGGCCAGGTGCTCCCCCCGAGGCGGTCTCAGGCCGGCCAGGGAAGGGCTGGAGCAGGTGAGGGCAAGACCGACCGACGGGGAGAAAAAGCAGGAGGAGGAAGAAAGAGCCGGGGCCTGAGAAAGAACAGCTCGGCTGCTATCGGGGAGATTGGTTTCAGCCCGAGCCGCTGCTTCTGCCAAGTCCACATCCTATCTGACCGGGCTGCAGTTACTTAACATTCATCACGGGCTGAACTCTGTAACTTTATCAGCAGCCGAGCACGGCGCCATCTCTTGGGCCGGGACATTCTCGGCTCTCCGATGGACCAGATAAAGCGCTGATAGATTACGGGAGATTGTCTCACTCCCCGGGCCGATTACTAATCCTGAGAGCGAGCGCCGCGTCCCCCCAGCCCGAGCCCCGAAAGAAAGGCGGGAAACAATGAGCGAGAAAGCGGCGCGGCGCAGGGGCTTTGCGCGGAGATGGCCGGATAAGGCCTGATAGATTTTAGGAGAGGGAAGATTCTAATAGACCCGTCCCGGCTCTGCGACACATCAGATGGATAGGAGGAGATTGCTTCACAAAGGGACGCGACTCCTAGCGCAGCGCGGCCGTCCGTCTGATGGCTGAGGAGGGAGAAGAGAGAAGAAAGGAAGAGCCCGCGCCCTGTACCAGCCGAGGGGCTCGGGAAAAGGGGACGGTCGCTCGGGCTCCAGGGAAGTTTCCAATCGGCAGCCCGGCGTGGGGGCGATGGCGGCGGTCCCAACGTGCTGGGCCGGCCGGGTCTGCCCTGGCCGCGGGGTCTGCTCTGGCCGGCCGGGTCTGCCCTGGCCGCGGGGTCTGCCAGTGCGGGTCGCCCAGGGTGACGGGATGCCCACAGGCATCAGGTCGCCGGCCACTCGGCGGCCCCTCCTGGGAGCCCCGTCAGGCCGCGTGGCCAGCACATTTCTGCCAGTCACAGCAGCAGTCTGTAATTGCCCATAAAGAGCGAGCCGCTGAAAGGAGTCGGGTACACACCCTCCAGTAGAGCCCAGTCTGCCCCGGCACACGTGCTCAGAGTGGGGCTCCAGCAGGCCATGGAGGGGCTTGGAAGCGGCTCTTTCTGGAGACGTCCGTGCGCAGGACACAGGGTGGCAAGCTGGAAGGAGGGGGCAGGGGGCACAAAACTCCCGGCCTCCCTTGGCAGTCGTGGTGTCTGGATCAGGGCCCCATCCACGAGCCTGGAACAGTCCAGGAAAGAGGGCAGGGCTGGGCAGGGGGAGTGCCCCTGGCAGCCAGAAACGCCTTCCTCTGGCAGTCATGGTCACCCTTTGCCTCTCACAGGCTTGGTCTCAAAGGGGACTGGCTCTTTGGCCTAGAATGAAGGGAATCTGATAAAGGAAGGGCAAGGGTGGGAAGGGGGGGGGGGACATTGCGTGGCCTGCTTTCCAGGCCAAACAGCCCTGCCAGAGGCTGTGAGGAGGGGCACGGAGCCCCCCACACTTCATACACCTTGTCACTTCTCTCAGGAAATAAGTGAGTGTGTAATTAAAAGGGCGGGTGATCAGCCAGACCAAGGAGAATCACAAGTGATACCTAAAGCCTTCTGTAGGGTGCTGCTAATAAATCCACACGAGCATCTATTAGGCACTTATTGCATGCCAGGACCCCCGGGATACCTCACACTGGAGCTTCCAAAACCATTGAGGGACACTTTTTTGTCTTGGTTTTTGCTCTCTGTCTAGTGAGCTTCTAAGCAATCACAAATCTCATTTCTAAAATGGGAGCTCTGATTGCCCTTGTAGGCCTAGCCATGAGACCAAAGAGTAGGAAAGGACAAAGAAGACTCCCTACAAACCCATCCTGCCATCTTGGACTCTGGATGAATGAGCCAGCCAGGAAAAGAGGCTCCAAAGGACTCTCTCATCTTGATTCTTTGGGAACTAGCAACAGCATGCTAGTTACTGAGCACCTACTATGTGCAGAGGGAATGGTATGGCCTGCTGGCAGTGAGGAGACTCAGATAAAGATAAGTGGGTTACACTCAGAACTATTTGTAGCAGCTCTCTTAGGGGTAACAGAAAAGTAGAAATCATGCAGGTGTCCACAATGGCTGAAGGGATTATGATACATGAATATATTAGACTACAGTTGTACCCAAAGAAATGATGAAACGGATGGCTTCTGGGAAGCTGAAGACAACTTTTATGAACTCCTCAGCCAAGTAAAGTGAGCAGAACCAGAAGCATAATTTATACAGTAACAACGACATGGTAAAAACTATTTTGAAAACTTTGAAAGACTTTTTTTTAGTTACTTCCTAGCTATAGGACCCTTGGCAAGTCACTTAAGCTTATTTACTATCTACCTCAGTTTCTTCATCTGTAAAATGAATTGGAGAAAGAAATGGCAAACTCTTCCAGTGTCTTTGCCAAAAAAAGACCAGAAAGAGTCACAAAGAGTCAGACATGATTAAAAAAACTGAACAACAAAAACAACCTTACAGTAGAAAACTATATGAACATTATCCATATCCTATTTCTATTTCTATTTATTTTGTTAAATATTTCCCAATTATATTTTAATTTGGCTTGATTAACATGCAAAAGTTCTGTGTGTGTTACTGACCACCTCCAATTTAGTCCCACCCTTTCATTTTTTATTTTATTTTTCCTTAGAGGAAGTTAAGTGGAGTTAAGTGTCTTGCCCAGAGTCACACAACTAGTGATTGTTAAGTGCCTGAGTCCAGATTTGAATTCAGGTCCTCCTGACTCTGGTGCTCTATCCACTGTGCCATCTAGCTGCCCCTCATCCTTTCATGGGATTGTTCATGTAGATGGCTCCTGGGGCAGGGGGGTCCTCAGGTACCTGGCCCCCTCCTCTTGTGCTCCTGGAAGAAGGTGGGGGGGTGCAGGTGACCCTGCAGGGACAAGCAGAAGAATCCTGAAAAATAAGCTGCTCCACCCGTGAGTCCAGTTTCCTGGTTTCCTCAGGTGGCAAGGCAGGAGATCAGATGTAGCCTGTCCCACACATTACGTAAGTGGCACTGGGGAGATTGCAAACCTCTTCCTGTGATTACAGGGAGAAGAATTCCCTGCACTGAGACAGCTGAGGTTTCACTGACCAGAGATTGTGAGAAGAGCTTTATTATGACCCCCTGGCCCCCTCCCCAATCAATAGACATTATGTCCCGTGCTGGGTTCTGGGCAAACACAGATTAATATGGCTTGTGATCAAGGAGCTCAAAATCTCACGGGAGGAAGGTCCCATCACTAGGGTGCAAAGAAGAGTAAGATAATGTATTGGGGGAAAATCATGGCAAGAAACTAGAGAAAGGGGAGACTGTGTGTGTGTGTGTGTGGTGGGAGGGATTGTATGTGACACAAAAGGGGGAGTGATGTGACAAGTGAGTTGAGGCTTGAAGGAAGGGAGGGACATCAAGAAGAAGAAATCTGAGCTACAGAGGCTGGAACTCTTTCCAAATATAATGCTGCCGGATTAAATTCTCGACACCTGCTAAAACAAATTACTTGGCTTTTTGTGCCTCAATTTTCCCAGCTGTAAAGTGAGGGGGCAGCTTTAAACCACGATGCTATGAGCAGGCTGAGCAAAGGGTGAAGGAGGAAGGTAGGGCACAAATCAGGCCGGGAGAGTCGTCCAGTTTTGCTGGGAAGGAGACAGTCTGAAAGGTGGTAATAGTAGGACATAAGACTGGATGGATCGGTTGGTGCCATGCTGTGGTGAGCTCTGAATGCCAGAAGCAAACACTGTCATATGGACTGGGACAGTGATGGAGGGCTTCTGAGCAGAGGGGAAATAAGGCCAAAGTATAATATTAGGAAGACAGTTCAACAATCTGATTACAGAAAGGCCTGGAAAGCTTTACATGAACTGATGCTGAACGAAACAAGCAGAACCAGAAATACACTGCACACAATAACAGCAAAAACGTGCAAGGATCAGCTATGAAAGGCTCGATTCTTCTCAGGGATTCAGTGATCCAAAGTAATCTCGATAGACTTGGGACATACATCTGCATCCAGAAAAAAAAAATATCTAAGGACACTGCTACATTCACTTTTTAAAAATATTTTTATCTCTCCCATGGTTTTTCCCTTTTGCTCTGGTTTTTCTCTTTCAACATGAGTCATAAAGCAATGTCTATTAAAAATAAATTTACTACAAGGAAGATAGTTCAAATACAGCTTTAGAAAGATGGATTACAGAGAGAAGAATATGGAGGCAAGAAGACCAATTAGACATTATGAAGAGTCTGGCAAAGAAGAAATATATTATATATTATATCCTATATTATTATTATATTATCTCCTTTGACCGTCACAATAACCCTGTGAAGCAAGTGCTATTTCCATTTTACAGATGGGAAAACTACAGCTCAGGGGGTGAAATACCTTGTTCATGGTCACATAGGAAGTAGAAGGAAGATTTGGATCCTGGTCTTTCTGAGTCCAGGTCCAGCAGCCTCCCCATCATTTAGAGCAGGCAGGAGAAGGAGACGTAGAAACACTATCACCTGAAGAAAAGCAATGAAAGTCCAAGATAACTCTGAGGCTCCCGCTGTTCCTCTTCCTCACATTCACCAATGCTGAGTAATTCTTTTAAAAATCTAAATCTCATTTCAAAAACTGACCCTCCAAAGGACTGGTCCTTCTTTGCTCTATGGACACCATCTGGGCTTCCAAGCAAATGGGCTTCTATGTTGCTTTCATCCAGCCACAGCAGCCTACCTGATGTTCCTGGACACTCTATTCTGCCTTCGTATGTACTCCTCACCTGGAGTGATCTCCCCCTTTGCTTTTGCTTCTTTCAACACTTTTCGGGGCTCAGCTCAAGTACTACTGGCTATTGGACTTTCCCACCACTTGTTAGTCAATCAATCAATATTTATTATGCTCCTATTACTTGCCAGGCACTGTGCTAAATGCTGGGGATAGAAAAAAAAGAGTCAAAATACAGTCTCCGTCCTCAAGGAAATTACAATCTAGCTGAGGATAAAACAAGCAAACTGCTCTGGACAAGCTATATAGAAGATCAATAGGAAGCAATTTACAGGGTGAAGGCACTAGAATTAAGAGGGGTTGGTGAAGGCTTTCTGTAGAAAAGTTACTTATCAGTAGATCACCTTGCATTTGCTTACATGACTATATGTTCCATATCTAGAATGGATTCGAAGCTTCTTGAGGTCAGGAGCTGCCCAGTTTTTGCCTTTCTGTCCCAAGCACCTGACAGTACCCAGTAGACACAAAGTGCTTAATAAATGCTTGTTGAATTGGATCCTATGGATTGTCTGCTAGAATACAACCAATTTTGTGTGTGTGTGTGTGTGTGTGTGTGTGTGTGTGATATGTGGGAGACATTTATTCACTCACTCAACAAATATTTCCTGAGTTTATCACATATGCATTTCAGTGCCAGGCTGAGAGGACATCCAGGACGGCAGGCACGCCCTACCACTTCCCAAACCACCTTAAGGGTGAGATGCACACAAGAAAGGTTAATAAATGAAAACCTAAGAGGTAAATAGTCAGCCAGGTGGATAACATTAAATTAGAGGATGAACCACTAGTCTGAAGAGTCCCAAGACTCAAGTACAGATCACTCAATAAGCAAATGTGATTTCAACAAACATTCATGAAATACCTACTATGTGCAAAGGACCATTCTGGAGAACAGAGATGGTGTAAAAGGCTCTGCTCTGGTGGAAGTTAGAGCGCTAGATCTGGAATCTGGGACACTCATCTTCCTGAGTTCAGAGATGGCTTCAGACTTATTTAACTCAGATAGGAGATCCTGGGCAAGTCCCTTAACCCTGTGTGCCTCAGTTTCCTCAGATGTCAAATGAGTTGGACGAGGAAATGGCAAACCTTTTCAGGGGTTTTGCCAAGAAAATCCCAAACGGGGTCATGAAGAATTTGACAACAACAAAAACAAGTCTTGCTCTGTATTCTGCTGAGCCCAGGGAAGTTACCCCTTGGTTTTACTGTCTCTGAAGGTACAAATAAGAGCAACCACTAAGGCAGTGTAGGATAGAAGAAAGAGCACTATATTAGGACTCAGATAACAGCATTCAAATCCCAGCTCTGCTATTTATTGCTTCTCTGGGTCTCAATTTCTTCTCAAATGTAGACCTTAGAGTAGATGATGTCCCATGGTACCTTAGAGATTATCTTGAGGACTGCACAAGATAATGGATGTGAAAGGGTTTTGGAATCCATAATGTGCAATAGAGAAGGAAGCAATGGAGAGGTACCAATAAAGGATTTAGAATAGCAAATCCTATGGAAGAAGAATTCATGCTATTACATGTGGATACTGAGGGCAGGGACTGTTATTTACTTCTTTTTGCATTCCCAGAGCTCAGCCCAGTGTCTGGCACACAGTAGGCACTTAATGTTTATTCAATTGAATTGAAGGAGTTATGGAGGTTATAAAGAAGCTATAGAAAAGGTAAGAATTGGGCATGGAATGATGGGTAGAAATTGGGTAGAATAGTCACACAATCTGGAAAATAGAAAGTCACTTCAGCAGTCCCCATCCCACTCACACTTCCAGTGGCTCACCAGCACCTTCACTGAAAAAGAGTCAACATACGGGCAGCAGGCAGTTTTGTTCCCCTTTTTTCAGCTTTCGTTAGTTCTTGTCTGAAAGTCTTATTTATGCCCTCACTCGTTTTCTGTTTACATATTAAAAGGAAACTAAACAAAGCAAACCTCACTGCTGTGGCTATTTTTATCCTGAAAAGGCCAGTGGGAGGAGATAAAATGACATCTGGAGATATCAGTATCATACAGATACTCTCAGATATGATTTGGGGTTGGGCTTTAAAAAAAAAACAACAACACTTTTTTTAGTATAAACACAGTTCTTGATATTTACAAAAAGCCTAATGACCAGTGACTAATAAAAGTGCCCATTTCACAGAGACGCTGGCCCCAGGATGCTAAGAGTCAGTTAAGACTAGAAAATTAGTCCAGCTTTGCCTCTCTGAAGACCAGTTACCACATCCATTAAAAGGGGACAAAATGTGAGGAAAATGTAAAGGGGCTTTGGAGCTCTTAGTCATTTGGGCATTACATAAACCAAACTCCTAGAAAAAGGAATTACACCTTGCCTTCTCGGAGAAAAGGCTTCCTTTTCTTTGCAATCTCGAGGCACAATCCAGATTCCAGCTATCCCCCAATTTCAGCCCTGGTCTATTCTTGTTTTTAGAGTAGATCACCACCTATTTGTTATTGTGGATGCTTGAGCTTTGTTCTCAAAGAGGATCATAACATCAGGGAGGTGATGCGATGATACACAAGTGAGCTGGATTTAAGTGAGGGAAGGCTGTGCAAGGCCACCTGCCTCCCTTTGCCCTCCAGAGCCACGTGGTCTGGTTGGCTGGAGATGACCCTAGATGCAGTGACGGTCTTTAACAGGTCTCGGTTTGACTGAGAGGCTCAGCTCCAATACCACCTCTGCCACATGACTAAAAATAACAAGGATGATGATGATGATGATGAAGGCTTGAACTCAGTGTTCTCAGGTTTACAGAGTGTTTTCACATGTCAGCTCATGTGATGCTATTGCTTCTCAAATTTCTCTTGAATACTTTGGGTCTCTCTCCTCAGCTCCCCCCACTCCCCACTCCTAACCTGACACTCTCTTTGGGCTTAATATTATTTGTCCAAGTCTCCCCAATTGTTGCAAAAACTTTCACTAGTCTCTACCATCCTCTCAAGCCAGTCTCCTCTATCTCTCCTCCCTTTCTCAGCCATACTCCTAGGAAAAAGCAGTCTCCACTAGAAGTTTCCACTTCTTTCCCTCTCCCTCCCTCCTTGGCCCTCCGCAATCTGGCTTCTAACATCATCACACAACTGAAATGTCCTCTCCAAAGCTCAATGATCACTTAATTGACAACCATAATGCTTCTTTTCTCAGTC